>JAQHUG010000147.1:799013-810247 GCA_028555095.1 Dicrostonyx torquatus | reverse complement strand
TTCCTGACACTGCTACTACACTGGAACCATACTTCTAATGCATGAACATTTATGACATCCAACCCATATTTGACTGTTAACTCTTAAATTTTGGAGGTCACCTGAGGGCTGGCCTGAAGTTAAGAAGGGATGAAAACATTCCTAAAACCCTAGATTTTCTCATCTTGAGATCAGCAGTAGTTTGACTGCTCCCCCACCATACTCAGGCACCAACAGACACCAGCAGATAGCCTTTCCCAGCCATGCCCATGCCTCGTGCATGTAGCAACTGAAAAGCTAATTTGTCTCTAAGGACTGGTGCCTATTTATCTGACCTCTGACACATCCAGGACAGGACTTCCTTATTCCGTATGACTTTATAAAGCTCTTTTCCCTGGCCTCTGCTGCTCCTGATATGCGAATGAAGCACCCTGCATGTTCTTGCCCCACCCAACATCCCACCGCATGGATCCAATGGATCAATTGTCTTGGGGTATAACTATCTCCTGCTTCCTCCTAGGAAGCGAGCTGTCCATCTTCTCAGTCTCCTGGGTTGCTTCTGCATTTAGTACCCACAATTGCTCAGCATCCTCCTTGGACCTGGTCATGTTTGGCACTGCTTCCCACACTACAACCCAGTCCACCCAAGGGTTTGGCTAGTGAGCAATAGTCTGGCCATACTGGGACAAAGCAGTATTCAAGTCCAGCAGGCATCAACTTTTAAGGGATGGTTCAGCTGAGACCCTGGGTTCTGAAGTTTTATAGAATGATGGATCAAAAATATCTGTAATGAAAATTCTGAGTAAATTTTTACTGATATGTCTATCTATTACCTATTTATCTGATCATCAGTCTATATTTATATTGGATAATTCAGGGTAAATCAACAACCACATTTTGGATATTACTTAATTTTATTAATTTGAATAGGTTCCATAGCAGTGCTATTTTCTATAGCAATACAGGGCAGAATAGCATCCCAGGCTGTGACATTACCTTACTGTCTGCATTGTTCTGGACTGTGAGATCCTATCATTACTAACTGATTGCAAACTGTGGTTTCAGGTGCTTGTGTTCTAACTGATTTGTTTTCAGAAGAAAATAATATTCTAATCATTGTTATGGAGTTTTATGTTTGCTGTAATTGCATTCTTTCCTTGATCAGGGAGCAAGATTAATCCAAAACTTGTTTTAACTGCATTTCTTTAAACCATAACAGAATTTCATGGGGTTAAATTTGATAATTTTCCAATCTAAGTGTGTTTTAGTCTGATGCCAAGACTAATTGAATTGCTTCACTTCTAGATTCATAGGTTTCATAAAAAGTTCATTTTATGTTAGCTTAGGGCTTTTCTGCCTACAGAGGATTATTGCATTTGTCACAAGGGTACACAGATTTGTTATAAGAAAAAACAAAATGATTTGTAAATTTTACAATTGAAGTGACTATATTTAGAACACTTAATAATGGCACTTAGGAGACAAGAGTGTTTGTACATTCTTATGCTAATTAGCTAATTTGTTGTTGCTTTCTCTTAATTGCAGAAGGTGGCTTTAGCACAGAGTTCTATAGCATGATTTATAGGACATTAAGACCTTCACTTTTATGGGTACTTTCCACATAAGTAGGACATTTTCTTATGCACAAATGCCGTCACAGCACAGGAGGCACAACTGACCACTTTTTTATTTTTTATTTTTATTTTTTTATTGGCAAGCAGTTTTGTGCAACAGATAGAGGAGTGAGGGAAGGCGAACCTTTTTCAGTGTGTTCCCACTGTTGGCAGGGGAGTTTGACTGTATTGCCATCACCATTCTGGTCACAGTGCTGAGAGAAAGCTTTGAATTTTAATAACTGCCGTGCTCAGTGAATTATAGTCCTGTCATGTAGCAATTGTGATTAGCTAGCTTGGGCTACCCTGTCCCTCTGGTGTTCTAATAATGCTACTCCATGTAGGCCTGTGGGCAGCTTGGATGCTGTACAAAGAGGAAAACAGAATGATGAAGTGCTGCATTTTATTTATAGCCTCAGTTTGCTGAAGGAGTTTGTTTTGTGTTGGTTTTGTATAAAGGGAAAGCTCAGGTAACTCTAAATGATTTCCATTTTTGTCCTCTGGGTATTGGCGCTCAGTTCACTGCACCCTCTAATTTAAAAGATGGCTTAAGCGCTCAGATGAAAGTGATTGTGCCAGAACTTGGCATGGAGCAGCTGTTGAACTAACTGAGAAGCTGAGAAACTATTGTTGCTGCTGCAGCTACTACTATTAATAATAATAATAACAACAATAACACTTATTATTATTATTATTATTATTATTATTATTATTAAATACTTTAACTCTTTCAGGGACTAACGTTGGCCAAGTTATGGCCTATAAAACTTCAACTGTGACAACTGCTTTGTTTATTATTCTAAAAGAGTTACTGACTTTTGTCTTAAAAAACCCTCCCAGTGAGCTTTATAGAATGCTCAGGTTAGCAATAGCATGACCACGCTTCGTCTAAAGAAAATTAAAGAGCTGCAGAATGTAGCATTTTAGTCCAACTAGCATTTCATCTGTCCACCCTTCAGTGCATTTATTTATCACAGTATTTCCTAACTAACCAATGCTAGTTTAATGTCAGTTAGATGTCACTTATCTAACTCTACAACATGTTGAGTTTATTAGGTAATTGGATGCTGAATGATAGCAATATGAAATGAACAACAGGTATTTTACATCTGAAACTTGGGGCTGATCCACCTTATAGTGAGGCATTCCACAACAGTGTGGCAAGTAGTCTAACAGTGGCATAGAGGTTTTGGTGCAGATGTGTAGACAGAGGGAGGACATCTAAGTCAGTCAGAGTGGGAGAAAAGTTTGCTAGATGTAACGGATCATCCTTGTCTTGAGGCTAAGGGATAATACATACTGTTGAGACACAGAGGGAAACAGACCTTTACCTTCATACAGAGTTCTATGCTTAACCAACAGGAAGCTCACAAGGAGGCAGTTGCTATGGTTGACACTACAGGTGCAAGTGATAAACATGATGTGTGATGCAGATAGTTTGTCAGCAGTCTTCCAGTTCAAAGAGTGTTTAAATGACTTAGTGAATTGGCTACATCATATTTGAGAGCACTATGATGTTCACTAATACACTGTGCTTGTGTTGGCAATTGGGGATAACACTTATTCTTTTCCTCATATCTTCTGGGTAATCTTCACTTCAGGATAAATGTGATTCTCTGGAATGTTTTGCAACTGAGAATTTCAAGGAAGAAAAATATGTTTGTTACTAGAATTAGAGGGTATATTGATTAATTTTCATCATCAAATTAATTAGATTAAGAAATTCAGAGGGTGTTGCATGAGAAGGAGGCACGGGTTGTGTCCCAGCACCTGGCTCCCAGCTGTAGCCTGCTTTTGGTCCTGGCTAGCTTATACCCGGAATAATTACACAGAGACTGTATTCATTTAATGGCCCATTTTCTCTAGCCTCTTATTGGCTAACTCTTACATCTTTCTTTAACCCATATCTAGTAATCTATGTATCACCATGGGACTGTGGCTAACCTATGTCCATCTTGGGCCAGAGAATCATGGCGTCTGCCCCAGTGCCTTCTCTCTCCCAGCCTTCCGTTCTGTCTACTCTGCCCACCTAAGGGCTGCCCTATCAAAAGGCCAAGGCAGTCTCTTTATTCAACCAATGAAAGCAACAGAAATACAGAAGGGCCCTCCTACACCATTTCTGAAGGATACTTCTGTATGTTTTCATGAGATGTTCACTCAAATAACTGACTGAGGTGAAAAGATTTGACCTGAGTGTGGGCAACATCATCCCAGCATCTAGGGGGTCCTGGAATGAATAAAACAAGAAAATGGGAAAAAACAGATGAATTCCAGCATCCCTTTCTCACTGATCCCTGATCACTTGAGATGTGAGCAAGCAGTCTCTGCATGGCATACAGAAGACGGCCCTCCTACTTGCCTGACGTGACATGATGAACTGTAATATACTCAACCCAAGTGTTGAAATAAGTGCCTGTCCCTTAAATTTTTTTCTTGATAGATAATTGATCAGGCAGTAAGAACAATAACCAATAGAGTAAACTTCTCTACAATACTTTAGTTAATGATGCTTACTTCTAGAATACAGCAGTATATATGTTCTGAGTTGCAGTGCAGGATGATTCTATGAAATAAATATCAATAGTGTTTTTGGTTTCTTTTGTTTTTGTTTGGGGCTTATATGTTAGACTAATATACCCTGGGGTCAGATTTCATAAAAGCAAGACTACCACCAGGGCTTAAATGGTGTTGTAATTTAATAATGATTTGTTTAAGAACTCTTGCATGTTCTTACATGATCCAAAAGGAATTACTGGTCAGATGTCTTTGTTTGTTTGTTTTGGTTTTTTGTTTTGTAATCGGAGCTCCTTTAGGCATTTGAACAGAGACTTATTGGAAGCAGGTTTCTGAAGTGTGCCAAAGAAATTAGTCTACACCGAAAGCTTACATTTAAAATGAAAAAAAAAATGCCTATGGTGATAGAACCGGTACAAAGCTATGATATCAGAACAATTCAGAAATAGGGTGATTTGAATACATCTAACTAGAATAAACTCTTGATGCGTATTATGACATCTTTATTAAGAATCAGGTTTTAAGATATTATATTAGAATTTTTTAGAAGTTTTGCATTGTTATTTGTAGTTAGGTAAAAAGTAACTATAAAAATTAAAAGTTTTACATTACCTGTACTTGGGTGAAAAGCAAGTATAAATATGAATTTTTTGAGTTAACAATGGCAGCATCAGGGACTGAGACAGAATTGGTTAGCACACACTAGGCAGGAATGTATAATGTCTATGCACTTGTACATAGACACACATGTCAAAGGAGATATATATATATATATATATATGTATATATGTATATATAATATATGTGATTTAATGTCAAATATAGTTTTGACGATTCAGTAATTAAAAATAGATTATAAATGAAAATTGTAAAGAAAATAAAAGTCAGAATAGGAAAAGACCTCAAAATTTGTGTATCTCCTCATCCTATCATTATTCTTGTTATTCCTGTTATTTCTCTATGCCTCATTCAGTGGGATGAAATCCACCCTATTTAAATAAAAGACTGATAAGCAATAAATATCATATTAATACTAAGTGCCAAGTGAATAACTTATGTGAACATAATATATGTGGACTGTATATGATATTCTAATCAAAGGGTTTTGCTTCCAATTGCACTTGGTAGACTAATTCATTTTATAACATATCAAAGTGTCTTTCATACACTTATGACATTCATATCACAGTTTTATATTTGCCAACTTATTCCTTGACACCAGAATGCAAGGTGGATAGAGCTTTCCAAAAGATCACAAGTGAGTAGAGATTACAAAAATTGATTGATAGACAACATGGCCTGCTGGCCATGACTCTTGAAGCCCATCTGTTTGGATGGCATGGTGCCTGCTTGTGAGATCAATGGGTGTGTGAATAGGGTCTGTCTTTTAATAACGAACTAAACTTTGATCTCTCTATTTTTTTTTGTTCACTGTTTAAGAGGTGGCAAAGATCTCTTTATAAAAATAAACGAAAATAATATCAGTTAATAGATGGTCATATTTAAACTTTCTATTTACATTAGTATTTCTTTCTTTTGACAGTCAGTACAAGGAATTAATAAAGGGTAGAAAATACAGTCATTAGTAAGAAAAAACATCTATTGTGTTATTCATAGGCAAAGGGACAAGAAAAACAGACAAATAATGATACTGGTTCAGAAGATGCTATAGATTTACATGCTAGTGCAGTGGCGATGCAAGTGCAGACTGATTACCTCTTTCTGAGAAAGTTAGATGGAATTCACAGACATCATGACAATCAGGAAATGGGAAGAGGAGTGGCTAGCAACCTTTCCAGGCTAGAGAAATCACTTGAGTAAAAGGCGGACCATTCAGATCAAAACTCATAATTTAAAATCTTAGATATTCAGGTGTTATCAGGGCTTAAACAGTCAGAGCTTTTAAGATCAGAGACTGAACATCAGGGAGGGCAAGGTTGGTACTAATCAGAGAGGTAAGCTCAGTTCATGCTTAAAGAGACTTCAGGCGCTTTAGAGGGACAGGCACAGTTTTCGAGGAACTAAAGACAAAAATGGTCATCAAAATTTTGGAAAACACCACCACCACCAATCTGGTCTTACTAGGGAAGACAGATCTAGAGAAAAAGAATGTTGGGCAGTGATTGCAAAGTAGAGGCCACTACTGTAGAAATCGTCCCTCTCTATCCCAAGCAAACGAGACCTTCAAGTAAACTGCTTACTGCTGGTAATGAATGTCTATGAAAATGTAGGTTTAAGACATTTACCAAACTCTGAATTCTAACTTTGCAAAGGATTTTCACTGCTGTCTTTTTCTGTATAGTTCTTCTGAAACTGCCAAGACAAAACGAAATAAATCAGTTATGAGACCAATGAGATCCTACAAAATTGTGCCAGGCCTAAATACCAGTTAAAGGCTATCTACCAGAAAGAGGAAAGAAGACTCACTGAGTTGAATAGAACATGACAACATGAGTGAAAACACACACACACACACACACACACACACACACACACACTAAGAGTCAAAACTGTTGCTAGAACATGTTTAAGAAGCAACAAAATGGAGTGTTTTAACAGTCACATTCATCCATTGAAGGAAATATAAATTGGTGATCTTTATATGATATCATTTACAGAAAATGTTGCAAAGTACCCAGGATCTCTTTCATGAGGCTGGGCTCTATTAACTGAGAAATAATGCTCAGGATTCTGATGGATTTGGTGAGGGTTGGCTTTATAGAGTAGAAAAGATTAACATATTAACATATCCATTTCCAGCCTTCAGGATGAAAAACAGGTGTCAGTATCATACATTAAACATCAAAGCCTGTGCATTTAACAACTCTTATTCTCTGGTGCAAACACTAGACTCTGTGTTCTACAACTTCACATGGGTGTACTGACATTCAGGCAGAACACCCATATGCATAAACCTAAAAATAAATCAATCTTTACAAACAATCCACGAGACATTAAGTGGCAAGGACAATATCGAACCATAGCACACCCAGTTTATGTGTTTGTTTTACAGCAGTTTCGTTGGGTTTTTATTAAATGATAACATAATAGAGGATTTATCGAGGACATCAAGAGTTTGAAGGAAAGCTCAGAAAGAAAGGTAGCAGTTCTTCATATAGAATATCCTGATCTAAACTTTTAGTTCCATATACTTCTAGTGAGACTTAGATTATACTCTACAACCCTTGTCTATAGAGATGGCAAAGATGACCAGGGAGACAAAATGAATTGTTTCAGACACTTTCTAGAAGCACTTGTGTATTTTAATCATACAAATACATAAACTGTGATTGCCTGTATACCATTAGGCAGAAAGACAGTCCAGGCTGGAGGTCTCCATTGGGTCCTTCTTCATGGAGCTCTGAGAATTCATTGACCAGGAGGAGAAGGAATTGTGGGAATCATAAGGGTCTAGGACACAAGGAGCTCATGATCTGCAGAATCAGCTAAGCAGAACTCAATTGGGGATCACAGCAACTGAGGTGGGAATGATGAAGCCTGCATAGGTCTGAGCATGGTCCTCTACGTGTATGCTATGGTTGTTGGACTGGAATTTTTGAGGGGACTCCTGACAGTGGGAGTGCATTATTTCTGATTCTTCTGCCTGTTTTTGTGACCTGTTTTTTGTCTACTGGGTTGCCTTACCAAACCTTGTGCGTGGTGTAAGATACAATAGTATCTTGTTTTGTTTTATTCTGTTGATGTCCTGGGAGGCCTGATCTTTTCGAGGAAATTACAGGTGTGGCAGAGGAGTGGGGAGGATTTGGGGAAGAGAGAAGACAGTATGTGAACGGTAGTGAAAGGAGGGGAGAGGGGAAGTTTCAGTGGAGTCTCTATGCATTGTATGAGAGAGAAATAAATAAAAATTTTTAAATAGGATTTATTTTTTCCAAATAAGTGTAAAGAAATTCAAAACTGTGAAAAAAGCATCATCTACACTCATGGCCAGTGTCTTTGATCAGAAACATGTCAGAAAGGTTTACACTGACTCTTCAATTTAACAATCATTTCTCCCGCTCCAACACAAACACTCATCTATAAGTTTCCTTCCTGACACTTATTACCACCTGATATCACTTCATTTATTTATTTGAAAACTCATTGTTTGTCCTGGATTTCCTCTCCAAGGGGCTTCTTCACAATTGTTCTCAGCAGTCAGGCATCTATCTGAGATTGTTTAGAAAATATATATGAAAGTGTTAAAGAAATAAAATAATAATTTAGACACAAGAAAGAAGGAGACTCCTAAATAGAGCTGCTATTTGGGATAGTGATTTAAGTGAGAAAAAAACATTTCATTAGTCTTTAGTTATCTTTTAAGTGTCTAAAGAAAGGAGAAAGAAACCTACCAGTTGCCTAGAGAGAAAGAAAATATAGATTTTCCTTGTTACCATTAAATTAAAACTTCTTGACAAAGAACTGCAGGAAATGCTGTATCAGAATGGAGATAGTAGAAGTATTTTGTAAGCAAAATCACTCTGTCACATGGAGAACTCTGACAGATGGTGGCATAAATCATCCTTACAGCGGTCTTAGCTAGGAAATTTAATATAAACCTTTGCTGGAAATCAGTAAAATTCCAGACACAAGGCCACAGTCTCCAGGGAACAATTAGCAGTTGTGCTGAAATCACAGAGACTCTAGCATCACCAACCCATAATATTCATTTCTGAGGCCCACTCAGGGAGGAAATATCACCAGCAGTATGCTCAATCACAGGGAAGTTTTTTGGACAGTCCGAGAATAGGGACTGTTACTTTTTTTTTTTCTAATGTTGATCATACCTTTTGGTTTCTGACTGATGTACAACCCCTCATCCCCTTGTGCCTTCAGAGACATTTCACATGTTGACAATGAGACTGGCCAGTCAGAACTCTCTGTCCCATTTCAAGGTTCATTTTATAGATTTAACAAATTTCTTCATTCTTTCAGTGCTGTACCCTTGTCAAGTACTTGCATTCCATTGTGTTGATGTTTGCTTTAATTCCATGTGTTGCGGGTCTGGAGTACATTCCAGGGACTTAAGTTTTGAGCCTCATTCCTTTCTCTAATTTCACTGTTCCCCACTAGACATAACAATCATTATTACTTACACAGCATTGCAGGTCCTTAAACATTTATTTTGGACATTTATTTTCTGTGTATGGGTATTTTACCCACATGCATGTCTTTGTATCACAAGCACACACCCTCTGTGAATTTTCCACTTTTACATGGCTTATTTTTCTTTACTCCTTTTAATTTATGACTCTCTGTACTCTGTCTCTTTAGAGACTTTACCTTTATTTTTAACAATTTACTTCTTTTTATAGTGGTCTATATTCTTTTTCTTTTCTCTCCCAAGCCTACATACATTTATTTAACACTGTGTCCCAATTAGAGGTCTTTTTTAAAATCTGGATTTGTCCTTATTGCATATCTGTAATTTTTATTTGAGCAGAAGCCCTTCTTAAAATGTCAAGTGCTTAAGAATCTAAGCTGCAACATTATTAGCGTACAGATGTTACTGCCTGCTTGCTGTGCCCATTCCAACATGGCAGAGCTGCTTTCTGCTAAGAACCAACCACACCACACCACCTCCAGGCAAATAGCTGGTCCATATTGCCATCAAGCAAGCAGCAACATGCTTCTTGCAAACCCCATCCAAGTTCTTGGTTTCTGAAAGAGCCAGAGTTCGTGGTAACAGCATGGCCCATGGTCAGGAAGCTGCCATTTTGACACTTCACAGTTGCTATTGCTGAATCAGGAAAGCCTTTCTTACGGGTGCTGCGGCACACTGCCAGCAAACAGCAAGAAGTTGTGTTAAACTCCATTTTTGTGTCTAGAATTCCTTTTTTAAGAGTTCTCAGGGTTTATGTGGATTTTAGTCCAACACATTGGCATGCCAATTTGTAGAGGAGAGAGCCCAGCCTATTAGCCCCAAAATAATCACTCAGAAACTGGATTAATTAAATCACATTGGTCCATTAGCTCGAACTTCTTATTGGATAACTCTTAGATATTAATTTAACCCATCTCCATTAATCTGTGAATCACTACGTGGCAGTGGCTTACTGGCAAAGTTTCAGCATGTCTGACTCTGGCCATAGCTCCATGGCATCTCTCTAACTCTGCCTTCCTCCTCCTATGCTACAGGCCAAGCCAGTTCTTTATTCATTAACCAATAAAAGCAACACATAGACAGAAGAACCTCCCACACCATTTTTGTAGCACTAACAGGGATCCTCAATATTCAATGGAAGAGTGAGAGAAAACTCTAATCTACACATATAATTCTGAACTTCAACTAAAGACACTAAATCATGTGTTTAATTTTTCTAAATTGTCACCTTTCCAAAACACATGAAAATGATTTCATGGCTAGAGAAAAGTGCTTTGCATAACTATGGGAAACACATTTGTGACCTTCCTCATCACTAACATCATAACAAACACAACCATGGAATTTTTATAAATTAGTAGTAAAATATAGATCTTTCATCTAAAACAAGTGCATTTGTTTGAACTTTCATAAAATCAGAGATGTTGGAATTTGGGAGGGCTGTGCTTCTAATTTCTCAGGTAATAAAAGTGGTTTCCAGCAAGATTGCCCCTCTTTACAAAGTCAGACAGTTTTTTCCATCCAAATCTAAACTCATTTTATTATACATTTTGGGACTTAGTACATCTTGTACATGACTGGTATTGTGCTTAAAAAAAGTGAGTATAGCCCAATAATAGCAAACACTGCATGGTGTTGTGTTTATCAAGGTCAGATAGGTCTACATTAGTCATAGGAGTGAGCAGGAAGTAGAATCTTGTATTGTGATTTTCCTCATGGTCTCTTTTTCATTATGGGTGCTTGCAGTACTTTTTTCCCCCTTATGTTTTATTGATTTTATTGAACTATACAATTTTCTCTGCTCCTTTCCCTTCCATTCCTCACCCCTTCAGCCATCTCCTATGGTGCCCATGCTCCCCAATTTATTCAGGAGATCTTGTTTCTTTCTACTTTCCCTGTAGATTAGATCAATGCATGTCTCTCTTAGTGTCTCATTGTTTTACAGGTTCTCTGAGATTGTGATTTGTAGTCTGGTTTTCTTTGCTTTATGTTTAAAAACAACTTATGAGTAAGTACATATGATAATT
>JAQHUG010000147.1:758413-771519 GCA_028555095.1 Dicrostonyx torquatus | reverse complement strand
GGGAGGGCGGGGAACAAGGGGAGTAATTGTTAATTTTTCTTTTAACAATAAAAATTAAAAAATGCTCCCACAGAGTACAGCACCATTCTCTCCTTGAGCTGTGTCTTTTTTCTCCTTGAGCTCTGAATGCACATGTTCATACATGCATACTCACATTTTCTCCTTTGAATATGAGATTTGCTTCTGCCCCACTCCCAACTCTGGAACTCATTTTTTAAACCTTCCGCCAAATATGTGTTACATGTTCTATTTTGGGGTTGAGTCACAAAAATAGAAAGGTGCTTTTCATTTTATATCTATTTGATAGGAAGCTCGTGCTCTATCTACTGATGGATTCTATTACAGCTATCAAACTAAATCTAGTTTAAAAATAATAATAGATCCATTTGTAGTTGCAATGGAATAGTGTGAAGATATCTAATATTCTTAGTGTACTTTTGCTCATATTTTGTTTTCTAAATGGTATCTACAAAACTACCAGCAAGTTATTGAATGTAGGCAAGTCTACGTGGCTGCCTAATCTCTCTCCTGTTTTACTAGTGCTCTTTTGTATATAAATTTATTTACTCCTGTGCAATTGTATTTTTGTGTAATTTTATTAATCAATCAGTCACCACTGATACCCTATATCTGTTGCCATCAGTTTCCTCTGTTACAAAGTTGTAACACAGGCAGCCCTTCCTACCTGTGACAATCATAAAGTGCTCAATTTTCAAAAAATATTTCTTTTAGTTTGGAGATTATATATAATTTTCCACTTCCCTTTTCTCACTTCAAACCTTCTACCTAACTTTCTTATCTTTTCTCCTTTTCAAATTCATGCCTTCTCGGTTTAATAATTCCTGCATACATAAGTATGATGTGCTCAGTCTGTGTAATGTCACTTGTGTTCAGGGCTGAACCCTTGGTCCTGGACAACCAATTGGTTATCCTTTTGCTGGGGAGGACCATTCCTCTCACTCTCAGCATTCTTTTTTTCTTTTTTTTTTTCTTTTTTTTCTTTTTTTTGGTTTTTCAAGACAGGGTTTCTCTGTAGCTTTGGAGCCTGTCCTGGAACTAGCTCTTGTAGACCAGGCTGGTCTCGAACTCACAGAGATCCACCTGCCTCTGCCTCCCGAGTGCTGGGATTAAAGACGTGTGCCACCACCGCCCGGCTCTTTCAGCATTCTTTAGATCTGTAGTTCTTTGTACAATGTTGGGGCCTCCTGGACCTTTCCTAACCCACAATAACATGCTTATTGGTTCTGTCCAAGTTCAGCTGATCTTTGGTAGTCATGTTAGTGAGAATATATGAGTGTAAATTCTGACATCACTAGGAGAAACAATGTCACTGGAAACTCTCCATTTCTTTTGTTCTTTCAATTTTAAAAGGAATTCCCATTTCAAAAATGGTACACAAGTGTAACCATGTATATTGTATGACTTTTTGAGATGATCTATCCACTGAGGGCAGCTACACGGGGAGTCACTCAGAAAGTGACATGTAGCAAATGAATTGTGCCAATTTTTAACGAGCGACACTTATTTCTGAATGGTGTATATTCACCACATTTATTTTCAGCATTCGTGCATTTCAGCACACCTGTTCAGTTGCTACTTTTGTCTTTTACAAATAAAGCTGTTATGAAGCTGACTGTGTAATTGTTTCAGTGATCATTTTCCACTCTTTTCTTATGGAAGAGTTATCTCTGGTATTGTTTCTCTGCATGTATCCAACCGTTCAATGTTCTTTCTAGAATTAAAATTTTACCTTTATATGAGCTTGATTCTTCAGGTGCAGTTATTGTGTGGTACCATGGGACAAAAATTGTGCTTGCTTTCTTCGTCATTCTTCTGTACTGGCTGCTGGTCCTCCTAAGCTTCCTATGTGGAAACCTAATACCAAAAGTGATGGTAGTTGGAGGTAGTAGCTGAAGGATGGTGATTGGCGTGTGAGGATGGACTTAGTGAATAGATCTGTTTGAGTCATTTCTAAAATGGTGCACAGGAAAGTTTTCTTATGTTTTCTTTTTCTTTTTCTGCAATGGGAGGATGTAGAAAGAAAATGGTTATGTCAAAACCAGGAAGAGAATTCTCACCAAACCTAACTATACTGACATATTCTTCTCAGACTTACTAACTCACAGAACTGTAGGTGGGAACTTCTGAAGTTTGTGACACCAAGCTATCTATGAATATAGGATCTAGCACACTATGTGACTGGGATTTAGATGCTTGTCTTCAAGATACTTGTGAAATGAATTATTGATTCAATAAGCCTTATCCCAGTGATATATAACTTATATGTTCTTTCTGGTCTTAACAATATGTTTAAATTTACTAATTGATATTCTTCTGTAGTTGAAAGTGAATTCACTCAAACCCCTGTGTTGACAAATAGAGCAAGGGAAATTCGAATGTGTATGTATTTGGCACTAAAACCTCAGATCTATGCACAGAACAACCCTGTCTTACAGCTAGGAAATTGATGCTCCTTTTGCAAAAAGGAGAAAGTCACACACAACCACAGGGACGCCACTGTGACAAAATGCTATATTTAACTGCTATCCCATCATAGTGATATGGTAAAATGAAAGCCAACACTGTTGTCTTTGTCTTATGATAGACCCCATGAAGAAAGCTCACAGAGCTGCTATGTTATTTGCAGCATGCAGGTGTACAATTCTCTATTTCATAAGACACAAATAAGCCTGGGCATATTTGGTAATTACTGTGTTAATACAGAGTAATTGCACAGCTAGTTCTTTTCCTGGAAATTATATGGTTATACTTGATATTACCATAAAAATGAAAAACTTGTAGTTGCCAGTAAATGATTGCCTTATAATTACAAAATAATTACATAGTTATTTAGGCTTAGGAATATAAAGCATGGGACAAAATCCATATATTTCTTATCAGAGCAGTCAAGGTCCAAAGCTATCAGTCATTTTAGGAGTTACCCTTAAGACTTTTTGAAATTCTGAAAAACTTTAACTTCTCTGGGAAGGAAAAATATATGTCACGAGAGAGATAGCCTCCCTCATTAGAGTAAAATTTTCAGTGACCCCCCCCAAAGCTATTTTACTGTACAAATTAAGTCAGCAGTAGTACTAAAAGAATAGTTCTGCCTACTCCTGGCTGGCTGTGCTTACTCAGGCAGAAGTCAGGTCATCTCGCAGTCTTCCTACATTGCTTCATGTCACAGTCACCTTGCTGTATGGTAATTGTGCCAATCACTAACTTATTCACCCTTTTTGTCACTTCAAATAATGTATGCTTTCTGTTTCTGCAGTATTTATGACTCATAATTTTACTATTATGGTATTGTAGCACCTGAACGCTACAATTATTTATGCAAAATATCACTTGTGATGCTCAATCCTGTTATTTAAGGTATTTAACATAAGAGTTTTTAAAAAGGAAATGAATAATAAAAAATAAGAATATTGGCTGGAATGATGGTTCTGTGGTTAAGAGCACTTGTTCTCACAGAGGACCCAGGTTTGTTTACCATAACCCAGAAATAAGCTCTCAACCATCCATATCTCCAGCTCCAGGGGAGCTGACAGGCTCTTCTGACCATCATGGGCACTAGGCACACACCTGCGGCACAAGCATATAGTTAAGCAAACCATGCACATTAAAATTATGTAGTTAGAAGTAACTGAAAAAACTATAGCACAAAACAATTGAACTCCCCAAATCAAGATATCTAGCTTAATTACTTAATTGTTTTTATTTAATTGCTTATGAAATTCTGTTTAGTTATTATTTAAATTCTCTTTATTTATCTATTAAATCACTTCTATAATGATATAATTCAATGTTTTCATAGGGCACATAATAAAATATTTTAACTTTAAAATTTAAATTTACTAATCAATAGAAAGTGATTATTCTGAAGCAGTTTAATGTTTCTTAATTAAAACACAATATGGAATCATAATTAGATGCAAAATTGGGTAAGCAATATAAGAATTTATGTTATTAAATTAAGAAACATATAACAATGAAGCCAATTAACAAAGCTTAAAACCAAACTTTGGAACAGATTTGCATATTATTTACTCAGCAAAGGATCAATATGAAGAATATAGAAGGAATTCAGAAAACTGAACATCAAATCCATCACATGAAAATCCATTAGAAACAGACCACATGACTAGACACTTTCCCAAAAGTAGCATGTGCTATCTCAAATAATAGTGATCTCTCAAAATGGCAATATTAAACAAATGCTGTTGTGAAGAGAGAGGAAGAGACACTTGTATATACTATTGGTCTGATATCAATCACTAGATTTCCCATGATGGGCAATACTAATAAAGAACCACTACAGGACCCAGCAGCTCCACGACTGGGCACACATTCAGAAGAGATAGGATCATTGTGCATAAAAGATGTTTGGATGTCCATTTTTATAGCAGAACTTTTCATAAGGTTTAAAGTTTATAATTTATGTAGATGCCAATATAAGTAAATGTAGTTGCAGACTGCTTGTACATTCCGGGATGCCAAGACCAGAAATAATCACATAGAAACTATTAATTACAACACTGCTTGACCAATGGCTTAGGCATATTCCTGACTAACTCTTATCTCTTAAATTAGTCCATTTCTATTAATGTATCATCACGTGGTTGTGGCCTACCAGTAAGGTTCCGCTATTGGGCTACATGTGTTTTTTGTTTAATATTGTTTTTGCTGGTTGTAAAATTCTAATTTTTATACTTGATATATGTTCTTACTGTATTTATTTTTGTATTGGGTTTAGAACTCTCTTATTTAGACAAAAGGGTGAGGTGAGGAGGAACCTCCTTTACCCAATAGCCTTTGGTAGGCTGGACCAGGTTGGGCGTGGCCTTGGGTACCAAAAAGATGCATGCCCACTAATCACTCTCTCACTTGGATGCTGGGTTCGGTTCCTGTTTTCGGTTCATATAGAGGCCTATAATCAGTCCTATGATCTGTGAATACCCCCTAAATAGAGAACACCTTTATTCTATTAAATTCTGAGCTAGTGTGGGATTATTTTATTTGCATTTGCCTTCAGGTGAATTGAATGATATAAAAATATGGGCATGTCATGTCTTTTCTCAAAGGATGGACTATATCCTTTCAACTATACACCTAAAGAAAAATTCCCTCTTTTATGGTAATATTTGTCAAACATTTAGATAAAGCTACAATGAAAACTAATAGGGAAACTCCATGGTAAAAATGGGCGTGTTGTGGGTTGCAGGCTTCTTTTAAGATAAGAAGACAGAAGTTGTGGAGCTGTCCACCATGGAAACCAAAGACTGATGATACAAGTTTAACTTACTGTGCTGTTCTGAATAGAGTTTGGAAAATCCGAATCTCGTTAGAGATGTTGAGAATAAATACTTTTCATAGGGTTTTTTAAAGAGGATAGGGATATTCTTGTAACTGTCTTGGAGAACAACTAGATTATATTTTGGAAATAATCTGCCTATGTTGTACCCATGTCCTAAAACATTATGGGAGGTGAATTCAAAAGCAATGAACTAATTTGTTCAGAGGACATTTCAAAACAGCATAGCATTTAGACTGTTTCATTTACTACTCATTGCCTTTAGCTTAACGTTTTGTGAGTGAACAGGGAGTAAAGCAGAAAGCTGCAAAAATATTTAACCTCATGAGGAGAGGAGCATGGGCCAGTTTATAGCAGTAGACAGAATAGAGGTAACTATTTCAGAGACCTGAATAATGAGGAGAAAATTTCCACTCTGCATTGGAAAAAGGAAATGGAATCTTGAGGGTGATGGTCTCCTATGCAAGGCTCAAGGATATAAAAATGCAAATTTATTTTAATGGCAGATGACTGAACAGATATTGCCACAGCGAGAAAATCCTGTTGGAAATGTAGGCTCACAGGAAATGTTTCCCTAGATTCAGGTACACAGGCACTCAAAGGAGATCAATGCTAACTGCCAAGCTGGAGACAGAACTCAGGGTTCCTTTCGGCATCATTCTGGTTTGGCAAACATGGCATTCAAAACAGTTGTATAATCATGGGGCCTTGCATCAATGTTCCTGGAAACCTCAAATGCCAAGGAAGAGTAGGGTTTTGTTCAAGTGAGTCTTGAGAGGTCATTGTACAAATCTGTGAAAGGGTGAGAGGGCCAGGGGGCCAAACCAAAGCCTTGACGGGCTCTCCTAGTAGCCCTGATAAAGGCCAGAACCATGACAGGTTTCTCATAGTCCCTGGCAGGCACCAGGCCTTTTCTTCTATTAACTGGAGGTGACTGGAAGTGAGCAAACAGTTCTTGGAGAAAACCACAACTCAGGGGTAACCAGTCAACAGGCTTCCCCTTGGCTTTCTTTTGTCTCAACTGATGAGCACAACCTTCTGTTGGTTCAGCAGATGACAACTATCTCCTGACAACTAAAGACAGATTTCCCTGCCTGCTGCTGAAGGTCCCTAACCACTAGGACCGTCCACCAATTAGCACCCACACTAATCTTTCCTGTACCAATCAGTCACAGATTGATCCCTCCTCCCTGGAATTCCCCTAACTCCTCTAAAAAGGAGATTGTGATGGTCTTGAGCAGCACCATGTGCCACCCCAATGTTGGAATAAAATGCTCTTGTTTATTATGTATGTGGCTGTTGGTCTTTTCTTGGTGGCTTCTCTCAGACCCTAACAAAGGGAAGGGCAAGTTGCAGTGCAGACAATGGGGTCATGTATGAGGAATTATTTCTGTGGGAACAGTGGGTCCACATGTACCAGGAAATGCTGTGTGAGCAATGGGGTTGAACCCCAGAGGGGTGATTTGTGATTCCAGGTAAAGCACTGTAAACTAAGTCTGTTCAAGATGGCTACAGCTCAGATCTTTCTATCATCAGCCCAAGATGCTTTATAGGACATGGAGATACAGGACTTGGCATTTCCTACTGGTTTTCAATTGCTTTGGCCTGGTCTTTCCTTGCTGCTGCCCTGTTCTCCTTTTTTTAGAAATGGAATGTCTTCTCTGTGCCCACGTGTATAGGAAGTCTGCAACTTACATTTTTAATATCACAGAGACTCACAGTTCATAGATTATCTTTGAATCTGTACTTTTGTAAAATTTTAAATAGGTTAAGTTTGGGAGACTTTTAGAGATATAATAAATGTATTTTTCATTATGAGATCAAAGTCAGATTATAAAAACCCAAAGTGGGATGCTGTGACAACTTTAGGTGACATGTTGTCAAGGGGTGGCTGTGACAATTTATTCTTTTTGGCAACTTGACTGGATTTGTAAATGCCTAGTTGACTAGTGAAATACATGTGTAGCAGTGTCTGTGATGTGATGTAAACAGTTAAAATGACAGAAAATAAGAATCTAAAATTTTAAGCTAATATTCATTTTTTTAATACAAAGTAGTATATTAGAACCATAGACAGTAGCAAGCAAAATGTACAGCCATGTTCTGAGGAGCCACTACTACAAAAACAGATGAAGATAAACACAAAAATTTATGACTAAAGTCTTGCTCAGATAGAATTACCCTCCCCATCTCTGTATCAGAAGTGTAGTTCCAAGACTTTTGCTTGGAAAATAAAAAGGAGCTTCTCAGGGGGAGGGCTGCAGCTCTCTTTCTGCAATTTGAATCTGGAATTTCCTCCACAGGCCTGTGGTTTAAATGTCTTTTCCCAGTTGGTTTTTTCCAGTCAGCTCTACTTGGGGAGGTTCTGGAACATTTAGGAAGTGAGGCCTAACAGAAAAGTGAGTAGGTAAGATAAGCATCTTAAGGTTATTCTCTGGCCCCTGTCTCTGGCCATTCACTGTTTTCTGATCTCTCATTAGATAGGCAGCTTCTATCACATGCCCGTGCTGCTATGATCAGAATTCTTCTCCCAAGCCTTCCTCAGAATTTTGGACTGTCACGCTCTGATTCTATGAGTCTCAATAAACGTTTTGTGTCCTAAGTTATTTCCATCATATATTTAGTCATAGCTTTGTAAAAGTAACTCCAAAAGAATTGAGTGCATTAACAGTGAAATTTGTAAAACTTCAAACTTAAAGGCATTCTCAGTACACACACACACACACATGCACACGCAAACACACACACAGACACTAAAACAAAACGCAATAGAAAATAAAATCAAAGCAACAGAATAAAAAGTTGAATCTTACAGATCTTTTGGAGTTTTACGATTAACTATGGCCTAGCTACTTTTCCAGAATTAAGAGAGCCAACTTTTCAATACTGCTCTGAGAAATTATTATTTCAGAGCAGGTAGTAGGGGATTTGTCTATGAAGGAATGTCTGTCTAGTTGAATTTTTTAAAGTATTTAAATGGTAAGATAGTCATAGCCCTACACACACACACACACACACACACACACACACACACACACACATATTCCAGCCAAAACGGGCTACACAGATTTTGCACTGTAGTCTCTAGGCTTCAGGGACATAATTTTAATAGTCACTAAGGCTGAAGTGAAGAAAATGACAATATTAAATTAAAGTGAAGATGAGTGATCCTGACATCCGATATTGCTGTGATGATATCACCTGAATTCCCACTTTCTAATGAAAATAAAGGATCACAGGATATTCAGAAAAGATCTGATAGCTACCAGGCATGATGGGAGAAAGTAGAAACTCCTGGGAGAACAACCATATGCTGGATAGCATGGACAAAGACTTCAAAGCCCATCATCAATTAAATACTGGATTAAAATGTGATGGAACAAAATTAGAAATCTTGTCAGATATGGTGGTTCATTTATGTAGTCTCCATGTTTGGACTGGGGGGTTAGCATGAGGATAGAGAAATCAAAATCCATATCTTTGGCTACATAATAAATTAGGAGATGGCTCGAGCTGCTCACACTACATCTCAAATAACTGGAAAACACTACAAATTTATAACACAGAGGAACTTTGGGAAGTTCAAATATATATTAAGTAATCAAATCAAACAAAAAAACTGTACCAACAATCAGTTTTTAAAGGAAATGGTAAAATATATGTGATGAATGAAAATGAAGAAACCATATAGTAAAACTAGCCAAAACAGTGTTTGTTCCAGGACAGCCTGGGCTGCAAAGAAGTCCTGAACAAAAAAAGGACATTTTGATGCTGTGGATGCCTCCATTTGAGAATGAGATATTGGGGTTGTGAAGATGACTCAGTAGGTAAAGTGATTGCCTTGCCCACATGAGGATTCAGTTCAGATCTTCAGAATCCAGGTCAAGTTACAGGTGGTAACACATTTGTGTAATTCCAAGGCACCTACAGTGAGAAAGGAGGTGCCATCAGGAGGATCTTTGGAGGATAATGGGCCTATTTGATTGACATATGGATCAGAGAACAGTAAGATGCACTGCTTCAAACAAAGTGGAAGGTAAAGACCTATATCAGAGTCCTTCTCTGACCTCTACATGTTTCCATAGCATTTGTGTGTGTCAGTAATCTCGAGGTTAGTTATGCTTTGTAGCATTCTTGTTCATCTCTGAAATTATTTTCATCATGTCTTTCTTTTCAGTTTTATTTGTTAAACTATTTCTTTCTAATATTTTGACATGATATGTTTATAGCAATTATATTTGATCACAATCATGTCTGATATTTATTTGAGGCATCTTTCTAATTCTTTCAAGCATTCTGAGGGACACACACACCACCCACAACATATATATATATATATATGTTGTGTGTGTACATATGTGACTGACATATATGTGTGTGTGCATGTGTGTATTCTTTCATGTATGTGTATGTGTGTACTGCTACTAATAATTGGATGAGTTCTGTTGTTCTATGGGACACCACATTGCCTTAAGCTTTTATATCTGAGTGAAAGTTGTATAAATTTGGTTTTCCTCTCCATTTCTTTGGTTTCATCGTGCTCTTTCACTATATGTCATACTCTGAATATATTCCTTACCAGGGAACCTTACAAAGTCACTACAAATACCCTGAAATGAGTGGTCAACAATGTCAGAGTGTGTGTTATGGCAATCTTTTCAATGGGAGGCTGTGCAGTATTTCCCACTTTTCCTAAAACATTTAATGACATGGAAACATAATCCTAGTAAAAAGTATAAAGTAAAGGCAGAGAAGAATGTCCTAAAATTACCATATTAAAATTGTTAATTTTCTATTTGCACCTGATGTAAACATCATTTTATAAATTCAATATTAATTTATGAATTATTTACAGAAATTAATAGCAAAATTACTCAATTACACAAATTTGGCACCACTTATAGCAAGAACTTTGTGTTTTGTCATACAAAAGAAATTAATTTGAAAACATCAGTTGGTATTAATATCTATTTTGGAGGTATTTTTATGCCTAACTAAGTAAATTTGGAAAAATTACAACTGCTTTTTACTCTTTGTTTAGTAATAAGTGACCAATTTGTGGGAATTAAACATTTAGGGCTCATAAAGGGAACATTAAGGTAAATGTTTATGACAAAAATCATTAGATGAAATTATTAAACAATACTTTTTTATATTTAATTCTATACGCAATTTTCCTGCAAAGTAAAATATTAATCAGTAATTTTCATCTGCAGAGCACATCTTAAATATTCACCTTCCAGTTTCTCCTGATGAATACTTCAGGTAGTGTTTAGAAAACCAATTATAGTCTTTTCCAGCTGTGCTTTATAAATCTCTTTCTTCCCTAAGTTATTGCAATATTTAACAATATTGAGAAAATATTTTCCCTACCCATATAATTCAGATCACTACATTTATGACATTTGCTTGTGATATGCATTAAAGTTCATCCATCCATAACTTTTGCAACTTAGCAAATCTACCTACATGTGTTTATTGGTATTTTGAGTCTGTTTTTATTATTGGTGGATGGGACACTCACATACATATATAGAGAGGTCAAAGGACAATTTCCAGGCATTGACTCTCTTTCTACCAAGGGTTCCAGGACTGAACTCAGGTTTTCTGACTTGCACAGTGCTTTTACCATCTGCAAAACCTTACAGATATTGATTTGACATTTTTAAATCATAATAATTTATTTTTCAACTCTCTGTTCTATGAAACATTTTATGACAAAAAGCTTTTTGATTTTATATTATTAAAAGAAAAGACAAAAAGTACAAAATGTAATGTGGAACTTTGGTCCTTCATTTGAGACTACCAGAACATATGACTTAGTAAATACCAGTAATCAAGAAAAACCTGGACCTTTTTCTTTGATGTTGAGTAATTGTTACTATTGCATGCTCATAATGAATAATAGTTTCTTAAATTAAAACCCAATTCCACCATAGTCTCTGTTAAATCCCCTGTCTTCTCTTGCATTAATAACAGAGTCATAATGAAAAATGGTATTTGGATGGAATGACAAATGGTGACCATCAATATTCTTCCCAGTATCAGCATAATTCCTTTAAAGCAGAATTCAATCAGCCTGGACTAAAACAGCATTATGTGAAAACTGGCTTTGAGTGTGCTTGTCTGTGCTTCCCAGTGAAGGCTGCTGTAGTAAGAACAGAATTCTACAGTTATAGGGTTGCCTCTGGCAGGGCTTAGCTGCTGCTGCTGCTCACATTCGCAGCTACCATCCAAGAGTTATATAATCCTGCTAGCAGAGAGTTGAAACAGGGCCCCCTTGGTAATATTACAACATCTTCCATACAGAAGCAGATTCAGAGTGACCATAGTCATAGATATTTTTACATGGTGAGTTATGATTATCTGTTTGACACTTTTGTGGTTAGTAGGTTAAAGTAAACAAGACGTTTGTTGTTGGGTATTTGGAGGAGGAGGAAAGAATACTTTACTATGTTATGTGAGTTCCCGAAGGCACATCCATGGTGGAATTCCTTGTGTTTTAAATTTTGAAGGAAGTCTCATCTCATTTCATATCATCTCTTCTCAAAAAAAGCATTTCTCTTTGTTTTTCTTGGTGAATAGTATCCACTTACAAGCTACATTACCCCAAGTATCTGATTATAAGATAAAAATTAGCATAGATGTGATAAATACAGTAAGAGTAAAACAGAGAATGAGATTATAGCCAAAATGAGGCTGGAAAAGTTTGACAAAGATCCAATACCATTTTATGGATGTGGCTAGACATAAGTTGTTTTATGTCCTTAGTGAATATGTCCGTATAAAACCCCAAATTGAGAAAAGAAGTGCACATGCCCAGGTCTCTTCACAAAAATACCAGCACCACAAAATATCAAGGCAGCATCTCCCCTTGAAAACACCTACAGGTGTTGGGTCTGGCCCAATGGGTACCTTTAAGATCCAGAAAAGGGGAGTGTGGATTGAGGAAAGAAATAGAGAAGGGACAACAAATATAATCGGAGGGCATCCAGGGAATACTGTTATCTGCCTCAAGTTTATTATTCTAAACTCTTATATACCCAAATCCAAAAAGGGGGGAAGGCAAAAACTTTCTTGCCTTGATACCAAGAATAAACAACATAATTTCTTCCACACATCTCCAAACATCAAGTAACCACACACCAGGTCAAAATATCCTTTTGTCTAGGTAAAACATCCTGTAAAGACACCTTCGGTCAAAACATCCTGACATATAACCTTGAAGAAGCAACAATATGTCTGAACTCTCTGATCTTTAGTAAAGGTAGAATAGGTTCATTTCTGTGGTCTCCCACATACCAGTAATGTAGAATTGTTTTCCAAGCCAGGCTGTGGTGGTGCACCTTTAATCCCAGCACTTGGAAGGCAGATACAGGAGGGTTTCTGTGAGTTCAAGGCCAGTCTGGTCTACAAAGGAAGTTGCAGGAAAGTTAGGGCTACACAGAGAAATCTTGTCTCAAAAATTTAAAATGAAAAACAAAAAGAGAGAGAGAAAAGAGGTGTTTACCAATGAAAATTACCTAGATTAACCCTAGGATACATTTTTTATTTTTTATTTCTTTATTGTTAAAAGAAAAATTTACACTTCCTCCCCTTGTCCCACGCCCTCCTGCTCCCCCACTACCCCTCCTCCCACCCCCTGCTTCCTTGAGAGGGGGCAGGGTACCGTGCCATGTGGGAAGCCCAAGGACATCCTGCCTTCATCCTGGACTAAGAAGGTGTGCATTCATATAGACTAGGCTCCCAAAAAGTCAATACATGCAGAAGAGATAGGTCCCAGTGCCATTAT
>JAQHUG010000147.1:733429-756456 GCA_028555095.1 Dicrostonyx torquatus | reverse complement strand
TGCAGAAATAAAAGCTTAAAGTTACAACTCAAAAATCTGGAAAACAAGGACAAACCAAATACAAATATCATCAAAATAATTCAAATTCAAAGCAAATATCAACAAAATAGGAACAAAGAAACAATACAAAATATGACTGGGCCTAAGATGGGGTTCTTTGATATTATAAATAATATTGGCCGACCCTTGGCACTAGTGAAAGCAAGAAAGAAAGGAAAGAAGCTAAGAAGAAAGAAAGGAGGGAGGGAAGGAAGGAAGGAAGAACCCAAATTAACAGAATTAGAAATGAACACCACCATAGGAATAAAAGAAATTTGAAATATCATAATTGAATGATTTTAAAACTATTTTTTAAACTATACTTTCTTATACTAGAAAATGTAAAAGAAATGAATGAATTTCTAAATTCAGTCAAATCACTATGTAAAACAAAAAAATAAGTAAAAATTCTATAACAATAAGAAGTCTTAAAAACCTTCCACTTATAAAAGTACAAGGATAGATGAATTCACAACAAAATTTTACCAGAAAATGAAAGCTCTACAAGGCAATCCTTTCTATACTATTAGAAAAAGGAAAGGAAAGAAAAGTGAGTCTTAAGACTCACTCATAGGAGGACAACCATGCCTGATAATGGAAACCCAGCCACCTACTCAGTGCTAATGAAGTTGTAGGTGTTAAAAGTAGTTCTCAGTCTTCATCAAGGAAACATTTTTTTACAATAGATAAATGCCACAAAAGAAAAACGCAAGGCAAATGTAGAGTTGTGGAGCCCAATCCCAAAGGATACATCTTCAAAATACTCTCATACCTAAGGCTCAGGGAATATTCAGAAAAGGAGCAGAAAGATGGTAAAAGTCAGAGGATCAAGAAGGTTTCTGTGAGACTGTGTCTTCTAGTAATACACTATTACATAGAGGCTATGACCTTAGCTTAACACCAACAGGACCTCCAAACCTTAAGTTCACAAGGACACCACCGATAGACATGCCAATTGGGTGGGAAAAAAATTTCAGGAGACTGCAACCCTATTCAAAATACTATAGGCAATTAAGGAATGCTAAGAGTCAGAGAAATAATCTCAAAGAAAGTGCACACCAGCTAGTTATCCAATACCAACTGGTCAGCTGAAAAAAATACATACAAGTAACATTATATAGAATGAACAGGATATATATACATATTCACACTCATATACATATCCATATACCAGCAGTTAATAAAAGGGGAGGATTTGATTAAAAACAAGGAAGTATGAGGGGAATTGAAGGGAGGAAAGAAAGGAGAAAAATGATATAATTATATTGAATCAGAAAATAAGGAGAAAATATAAAAACAATTAAAAGACGGTCTTAGTTGAGTAAATTCTACCTTTTCCAAGTTCTCTGTCTTCTGTAAGACAGTATTTTTCAGCTGCTAGATTAATGATTGTGTTACTCATTGGCCCGTGACATAAGCTGACTTTTATTTCTCTGACAGAAATGGCCAGGTTGTATTTGATTCCTTTCTTAATTATAAACAAAAAGGCTTTTTGGTTTCTTTTAGGAACCCCTCTAGCCAAGAAAGGTATTTGTATGTAGTAACTGATTCTACAACTTGATCTTTTCACCTTTAGTATATTTTACTATCAAAATAAATCATCGCATAAATGTCATATGTGAGACCAAAACTCCAAGCAGCATATTCCTTTCAAAAACATTTCACAACCTAGTAGATAAAGAGAAAATCTGTTATATGTGAAGCAGTTGTGTGGAATATCTGTACTTTTTACCATAATATCTGCTATCTTTGGTAGGTGAATGCAATTCTATCTATTTATGATAAGTACATGCAATTCATAAAATTTATACTCTCAGTAGAAGTATTCACATGCATCTAAAAAATCCATGGAGTTAGTTTACTCCAGGACTTAGCTAGTCAAATGAGACTAAATTCATTTAAATGGGTGCCAGTAATGCATTAAGAGTTTGTTATTAAGCATTAATATTTATTTTGAATATTTGAGTCAAGGAAGGCATAAGTAAGATCTTCACTTAGTTACTAACATCTTGATGCTGGTTGTAGGAAAACCACAGTCTCTTGGAGAACTGAATAAATTTTACCTTATAGCATAAATACTAATGAAATCAACTGAAAATGATAGCTATTAGTCAACTATTGTCTTGAAATCTCTCCCTATGTATAGAAATAAAGTCACTATTTTACAGGCCACTGCCAGGAATAAGTTTTTATCTTCACACAAGGTTTAAATTTTATATGTAAAGTATGGTATATGAAAGGCATTTACAATCTTCAAATCCTGTGAGCCCAAGTGAAACTTTGAGAAGAAAGTGTAATAATCACCAGTGGGAATATGCTGTTGAAATCTTAAAACAAACTCTTTCAGAATCAAGACAAATTCACACATACAACTTGAATCTTTGTTTTGAATATTATATCTAGATATTGAAGAACAAATGCATATGACATGAGTATGTCCTTATAAGTTGAGAAATGAGCCAATCTCTTTGAAATTTTGAAATGGGAAATCCTGCTATCGTTTAGACATTCATCATGAAATAGTCCTATAAAAACGCAAATGTATTCAAGCGTAAAAGTGCAATCTGGATTGGGAGTGATAAAGAACCAATTGCAAATGCATTTGCTCAAATGCATTGGGATTCAAAAAATGATGTCTGAGCACTTAGGAGAACGTGTGGCTCTTCCAGAGGATCCAAGTTCAATTACCAGGACACACATGGTGGCTTTCAACCTCAGCAACTCTAGTTACAGTAAATTTGATTTCTTCTCTGGCTTCTGTGGTGCAGGTGCTGCACAGATGTACACACAGACAAACCACACCCTGACAATCAAAGATAATAAAGGAGCAAAGAGGAAAAGCAAGATTTAAAAACGCTTGACTTTCGTTATGTTATACTTGATAAGGTATAAAATAGATGAGTTTCAAAAATTCATGTAGTGTGTTTTACCATAGAGCTGTAGTGGCCATTCTCTGATAATATTCATAATGTTTAGGTATCAGAGTTTCAGAAGAAAACTTTAACAAAAAGTTTCGAGCAAAAAGCACTCAAATGACTTTTGAGTAATTAACAATGTTATCTGTGCGACTGATTTTTGAAAACATTAAATTTATGACTTTCCCTAAAATGCATTGCATTTTATGACATTGAACTATAACAGTTTTAATTAGGTGGGAATAGGCACAAAAATAATAATATCATGTGTGGGTAAATTTTGAGTGTTTTATCTAATCATTTTATATAAATATGAGATCACTACTTTGGGCCAAATCTCATATGCTCTACTTCTGCAATCCAGGCCAAGGTTTTTGTAAAACTATACTTTTAAAAGTCACATTACAAATGAAAGGTGTGTTTTTCCCTGTGTTCTTGGAGGAATGTTTGGAAATAAAGAAGTCAGAAAACAGACAAGAGCAAAACTTTTGGCCACAAGGATAACTTTGTGGTTGAAGAAATTGCTGCCAGTAGCAGCTTAAAGGGAGAGTAACCTTCTAATATTAACCTGCCTGCCTGAGAGTCTTGAAGAACTGAACATTATATAAGTGAAGGGTCCTTTGGTGTATCTGAGGCTGGCTGATAACTCACCTAACAGCGTAGATCTACCTCATCTCACAGTCATCTTATTTCAGATTCTTAGATTTAGATTGTATTTGTTTTCTATCCCTATAGACACACTTTATTGTTTATTATTAGAAGGTAAAAATAGAGTAATGACGCCTGTCTCATACTTGACAACTAACATTTCTCATATACATATGCTTTTCACTATAGTACCCATAATGCTTTGCTCTTCATAATATATTTGATATATTTCTAGGGTTTACAGGACCATGCATGAAGCTGGTTCCATACAGAAAGTAATGCCAGTGGAAATAATGCATGCAAACCTGTGTGTAGGGACAGTCTCCACAGAATAACAAGATTATGTGATTGAAGTTGAGAGTGAGCCAGCTAGAGCATCTTTCTTGCAGTGCCATCATGATAAGAGGTCATTCCTCCCAGGGATTGAAGATAATCATATTTTGCTGATAGTGGTCTTTCTTTGAGTCCTCTGGCCTCTGGCCACTGAAAGCTGCCAGCAAAGCAGAGAATTGGGAAAATTCTTTTTTAAAAAAAAATAAATACATTTGTGTTGTGAAAAATACAAAGGTTCAGAAGCAATGTTTAATGTTTCATAAAGTTTATTCTTTCTCTATCTCTAATTTAGATTTAAATCTTGTTTTTCTAGAAGTAAATTTCTAAATTAAACTTCTTACACACATTTCGTACACTGAGGGTTCACAGTAAAAGTTCTTATGATCTTCCATTTTGAATTATAATCTAGATAGTAGTAACACCGTTGCCTGTGTCAGGAAAGAGACTGCGCATTAGTTTTATAGAATAGTAATCTGGCAGGTATGAGCATAGGTCAACTACCTGCAGTGTCTTTCTGACTAGTAAAAGTATACTTTGGGAATATTTTAGTGAATCAAAATATTTTGTTTTCACAAATTCTTATTTTGAGAGCCTTATTTTAAAACAAGCATTGTGATTCTGAGGGAAATCTTTTTCTCCTCTCAGCCTGACACCTGGAGAACTAGTTGAGAAAGAAAGAATGTTGAATGCATTGAAAATCATCACCAACTGACAGATATAGTCCAGCAATGGCCTTTGCTCCTCACCTGACAATTTGTCTGCTAATGACACAGGACGCGGGGCACACAGTGGGTTTTCCACTTCCAGATCCTGTCAGCAGAACTGATCACAATAACCTCTTCTGTTAGTGGGCTGAGAGAATGTGACATGGGATTGCCTGGAGACTCAGATGTTTAAGTGTTAAAGCAACAGTCACTTTCTCTATCACAAATGAAATCATCCCTCTAAATTTCACACAAATGCAGCTGTGAACAGGATTTTCTCAGTTACAAATAGCTGTGGCTTGTTGGTGGAGGGTTTCTTCCTTATCCTCTTCCCTTATGGTAATCAATTCATTGACTCCTTTCTCTAAAGCCAGTTGCTAAGTTTGCATTCTCTAAAGTATTTTTCTTTTTTAGATTTTAAAAATCTTCATTTACTTTTATCAATGTAATTAAATCATATGACCTTTCAGATGAGCAGAATAGCCAGAGCTACTGTAAGGTTTGCTGCTTAGGAAAATCCTAAAAATGGACAGGAGACAACTGTGATTTGTGTGGAGTGATTTGACCCAGAGACACATGACAACAGATCACTTATAAGTAAATTATTAGGGTGGATTGTGTGTGTGTTGGGGGGGCATCAGTCAGAAAGACAGAAAGAAAGATCCTTAGCACGCTACATTCTGTATTTGAACAGATCTGATCCAGTCATTAAACGCATTATTTCTTAACTACAATGACCACTCAGTCTTGGTCTGCTAGCACCATATCATAACGAAATAGAAACTGGTGGGTTCTGAGGTATAGGAGACAGATTGCATGAATTTTATGAATAGTCTCTAACTCCACACGAGCAACCTTCATTTTTTTTTTTTGGCCCTGCAGTTGAGTGAGAATTCACAGACTCTATTTATAAGATTAAGAATTCAGATCATGGACCACTGGGAACTCAGAGAGTATATGTGTGAAGAGCTGCCATGAAGAACCATAGAGCTTTAAGGCCTTTATTTTTTCTTCATTTTTTCATTATTTTTTGTAGTAGTCAGAAAGGAAGTTACTCTACACAGGTACTAAGATTACATCAACTTACAATTCTGAATGAAGCTTTTTAAAACTTTGGGGATAGGACCCCACTTAAATCACCATTTTTACCTTTTATGAAAATGAAACAAAAATATTTATTTTCCATAAGTGATTAGGATATTTATAAATATGTCAATAATTTTTCTGTCTTTCAAATTTTGACACAATAGACTTTTACCAATACTGAAAGTCCTTCTTGTTGATCCTCTGAGATTATTTTTTCAGTATTCTGGTAAAATTTAAAATTCGAAGGCAGCACCAGATTGTTTTGCACATTGTGATGCTGACAGCGAGAAACAGAGAACCATCTTTGGTTTTGTCTAACTGGCGTAAATGAGTTCATAGGCGTGTATGAACTGGTGTGTGCTGCAACATGCGTGCCCACTGATGTATAGGAACTTATATTCTGGTTCACAATAATGTCTTGATTTTCACACTTAAAGGTTGCCTTACAGACAGAGGAGTGTCAAATACTATCAGTTAAATTAGCAAGGACAGTTCCAGGGAAATTGATTTCTGTAGGCCAAATTCCCTGAAATCACTCAAACGCCTTCTTGCTTTGCAGGTACCCCATTAATCTTTATAGAACTCCACTGACACTGGTGGCAGCTGCTTTCCCATAGTGTGCTAAGGGCAGATGTGAACAGCACACTGTGGCCCAGGGATTCAGGTCTAATTCAGCAGAACTCATATTAGGCCTTTGAACTAACCAGAAAATGATATCAAAGGCCTTTGTAAAGACAAGGGTGTAAATTACAACAAGGTGCTCACCTAACATTGCTGAAGCTGCATTGGGAGATACTTGTTTCTTGAATTGTTTCCCTGTCATCTTATGAGGCCTAAAATTTAATATTTAATAAGTTCTTGACACTATGGAGTATTTGTTCCCTTTCTTTCTTTCTTTCTTTTTTCTTTCTTTCTTTGTTTGTTTGTTTCCTTTCACCCCCCTTTTTTTTTGAGAAAGGGTTTCTCTGCAGCTTTGGAGCCTATCCTGGAACTAGCTCTTGTAGACTAGGCTGGCCTAGAACTCACAGAGATACACCTGCCTCTGTCTCTGGAGCGCTGAGATTAAGGTGTGAGCCACCACTGCCTGGCTGGGAGTGTTTCTTATGTAAACTCCATCTCCTCTTCTAGGTGTACTCCAGTTTGTGATAGAGAGATAAAGCCAGTGGGGGAGGCAAAACCAAGAGATCAGACCCAAATTTACATGTTCCATCAGTGATGAGACAAATTCTGGATGGAGACAAAGCAAAGTCTGATAAAAAAAATAATGCAAAGACATTAGGAAAATTCAGTACAATGTTCATGATCCCAAACCCAGGTGGAACTGTGCAGAGTCCTTGGAGCTCATATTTCATGATTCTATGAGAGTCATTCATACTAGGAAGAAAAAAAATAAATAAAAAATTGTCCTGTATTTCCAAATGTTCTAGCCAACAGCTGTAGTTATTTTACAAATAATAATAGAAAAGGTCAAGAATACTTAAGAGGTAGTAGATTTGGAAGTGTAGACTTATTAGTTCCTCCTTTATTTCTTGAAAACTCCCATTCACATTATGTCTTTATTTCTGATGCAGCAGAGAAAAGGCATTAGCAATCTATATGTGAATATGAAACTCAGAGAGACTCTGTCCACATATTTAATTAGTATGTACAATTAGATAGTAGTGTTAAAAATATTGGAAATTTGTAAAAAATGTGAGCAATTTATTGTGAGCGTTTAAAAAGTGACTTAGAAGTACTGACTTCAGTAGAGGACAAGAGAAGATCACAGTGATATTATCCTATTGCTAGCAAAATCACAAGAAATATGTTAAATCTTGAGAAACAGCCCTGTTCTCCCAAGCAGAGTCCTCTTTCATGTGAAGATGAAAGAAATTAAATATAGACAGACAGATAAAGAGGATTTATACTATTTTCAAGGTAATTTATTTCCAGTTCTTACTTTCTTGGCTTTATTTTCTGCATTAAGCCCTATAAAAGCTCTCTTGATTAAGTTCCCTCAAGCACCGATCTGTGAAGCAGTCCAAAGCATACATGGGTTTGGTCATAAAGTGCATTTTACACATCTTGTCAAAACAACAACAAAAATCAGGAGAATATCTGGAATCTCATAAAACAGAGTTGAGGAAGGAGAGAGATGCATTAAAAGCTTCTAATATCGGACACTTATGAAGTCACATAAGGGTAATACAAACACTTCTGCAAGAGTCAACCCAAGGAGAATATTCTTTCTCTGTTTGCAGAGCTGCATACAGACAGGCTTTATTTGTCATTCTTCCTCTAGACATGCTGCTGAAGATGATAGAAGTAAGAATGACATGTTCAAGATGATGCACCATTTCATCAAAAAAAAAAAAAGGAAAAGAAAAGAAAGGAAAACTGATGGTTTGTGAATTACCCAGAACGGAAGTTTTAAATAACTGTCGATAAAAAAAGGAGTGCATTTTCACACTCCAAATTTAAAATTTGAAATGACTTTGTCCTTTCATATAGTGTGTGTGTTAATGTATATCCATGTGTTTGAATCCAATTTCCTACACCATGGCACGCATGAGGAAGTCCTTTGGTCTCAGTTCTTACTCTCCAACTTGTTTGATTCGGGGTCTTTGTTTAGTCATGCTTATACTATCATTAACTGACCTGTGAGCTTCTGGGATTCTGGGACTCTCTTGTCTCTGCCTCCCATTTTCATGTTGGAGTTCAAAGATGGTAGATGATCATTCTAATCTCCTGTTTTTGTGTAGGTTCTGAAAACCTGAACTGAGAAACTCAAGTTTGTATAGCAAGTTAATCCTTCTTCCCAGACCATGCAAGAGTTTTATAAACAAGTTGACATTGATTGTATAGGTCTCCCCTTAGTTCTGATCTATGATTTTGCTGGAGTTTGTATGGTGCAATAGGTACAGTGTAGATGTAATCATAGAGAACTCTTTTAGAGGCTTAAAGACATTTTCCTATGTTATAATCATGGTGATAACAGTAATGGTTAGGGATTGAATACTTGAGGAATTGCCAAGTTCATATGTTAGTCCCTAAGATAGCAATGTGTTGTCATTTGGAGGAGTATATTTGAGGAAGCACTTAGGTCATTAAGGAAGAATCTGTATTCTTGGATTCATTGCCTCATTAGGAAATGAAAAGGTCACAGCTCTCTGTCATTTGGTAATACACTAAAAATATATCTATTTCTTTGGTAGAAGTTACATGGAAGGAGGAAAATTTTGTTAGTCTCACCCCTAAGCAAAGAACCACGGGCAACTAATGAATTCTGGGAGATGGAGAATTAGTATGTTCTTGAAAGAAACTCTACACCCTTATTGCTTGTCCAAAGAGTTGTCAGCCTTGAAACCATATATGCACCACCAGCAAAAGTAAACTCAGAGCAATATACGTGCATACCACATATGTGTGTAACAACAATAATCAAAGAAAAAGAGGTCATCAACTAAAGTGGTTGCATGGTAAGAGTTCAGTGGAAGGTAGCTGGGAAGGGTTCGAGGAAAAGGGAGGAAAAGTAAGGGGAGATGATATAATTCTATTTCAATTGAGAACATATTTTAAAAATATAACTTGGCCCTGCTAGTATGTTAATCTTAAACTTCCTGGGTCTAGAGTTTAGAGAAATTAATACTTACTGACTAAACTACCAAAGCAGAAGAAAATCTCTTTTAGTCAAAACTAAGATGGCAATCTTAGATGGCACATGAAATTTCCCATGTGCTCTCCAATATACACACTAAATATCTTCAGGGTGTTTTAATTATTATCATTACTCACTGAATCAAGAGAGCTGATGTTACCAGTTATTGAGGAAAAATCAAGGTTGGGTGACATTGTACATGATTCATATGAAGCCACAGATCTGATGCATTTCAGAGCTGGAATAGATAACAATTCTAAGTTAGCTGTGGTGGTGTATTCCTATAAGATCTGGACTAAGACGAAACAACCTGAACTACACAGAAAGAGGAAGGTGGCCTGATTTTGCATATGAATCTTGAAGCCTGTCTCATTATTCCTTTCCCAAAACTAATCACTCTGCTTGGGGCAGAATTTACTCTGCCTTTCCCTGTGCTTTCACTCACAATTTCCTTGCCTTTTGCTATGTAGTCTCTATTTTTCAGAATTTTTCTCAATAAGTAAAAGAAAATATGTGGATCTGGAACTGTGAAAACATGAAGAGTTGAGAGCAGACTGCAACACCCATGTAATAAGTGGGGCAGAGTAGCACACCACAGCTGTTATTCCAGCACTCAGGAGACACATGGAAGGATCCGTTGGTCCTACTGGCCAGTAGGTCATGCCAAATTAGTGAGAGACTCGGGATCTCGTAACAAGTAAATTGTTACTCACTTTCACACCTGACATTGGCATCTGGGCTCCTAAACCACTTGCACATACATATGTATATGCACACACCCAAATAAGAACATGCACACATAAATATGTCACACACATATGTGCAAATATGGCATACACACACACGTACATACATATACACATATGCATGGTCACAAATACCTTTATCTAATGCTGGTCTAAATAACCTTAACACATGTACATATGGAACTTTCCTGTGATCCTGTATGTAAATGAACACATGTAAACTTCTTGCTGTCTTGAGTACTCTGGGGTTCACTGTATGTTGTTTACTCCTTAACTTAGACGAATCACAACTTCCCGTACTGTGATAGTTTGATAGCTTTCATTCTGTTCTTGAACCCTAGAGATTATATTTGATGTGAGCATAGGGGAATTGAAAATTTCAGAACAGCTAGCTAGAGGCTATTCTCAACACAAAAGAAATGTAGGTATTGCATATTTGACAATTTTCTTCCCAGCACTGACATTGCTTCTAACAAAACATGAAAAACAGTAACTAGACAATGATCATAATTTATAGTGGCTCACTGAAGGTCAGATAGAATATTTTTAGCCTTCATAATAAACAAATTGAATTACTGCCTGATTCCTATGGTCAAATGATGTACACAAATACAAAAAATAATTGGTCGTGACAGATTGTGTGAACTCTGCCCAGTTAGCAACTACATAATTTGCACTAGCATCACAAAAGCATGCTGCTACGCACCCACACTAACAAACTCCTGCACACCCATCCACACTAACAAACTCCTGCACACACATCCACACTAACAAACTCCTACATGGACCCTGAGTGGAGCAGGCTCAATTACAATAAGGGACATTCTGAAAATCTAAGCTACCTGGTGATAAAAGTTGGCTTGCCTGGTCAGCCACTACAGAGTTTGGAAATGAAAACATACTGGAGGGACTGGAGAAGTGGCTCAGTGTCTCAGAGTGCCTAAGGCTCTTGCAGACGACACAGGTTCAGTTCTGAAAACCCACATGGGTACTAACAAAACTGCACAAACTCCAGTACAAAAGTTATGATGCCCTCTTCTGAAGTCACCTGCACCAAAGTGGTACACACAAACTTATGTAGGCATACATACACACATACACACATACATACATACATACATACATACATACATACATACATACATACACATATACACATTTAAAAAAATCTACTTGATTTTTTGGTTATAATTATGAAAATGTTTTAAGCCTTCAGATAGGGTGACAGTCACAGAGGATGCATTGCTGTCTGTTGCTCACTTTCTTCAGCATCTCTCATAACTTTCTTTGCACAGCAGAAACCCTGACATATAATTCTCCAGTAACACAAAGGATTTGAGAAGTCACTTTTTCTAGGTTTGTTCTTCTTCCTCTTTCTTTCCATGAGTCCATTCTTATTCCATTTAACTCTCGCCTACATAAAGCAGTTTGATAAATTTTCATACTTCCATTCTTTTCAAAGTCTTTTGTGATTTCTCCTTCCTCCTTCCTCCACATAGAAATATATGTTCTGTTTAGATTATGATTGTTTATCTTACACATGTTTTTGACAACGGGGCATAGTATATTCTTTTGCATATTTCATTAAGTATTTATGTAGTGTCCTTTACCGCAAACTGCAGGTTAAAACAATGTATTTGTATGTGAATCTTAAGAGTGTAGCTCAAATCCTGCTAATAAGGTATTATCTAGTGACTATTTGTTGAAAAATATGATAGATCCTCCATAAGGAGAGCCTAAAACTAATATTTTCCTGCCAGGATTTATTAAGAAAATGCACGTAGGATCTCTCGCCCTAAGAAAATGAGAAAAGCACAAGAAGAGGTAGAAAGACCAAGGCAAATATGTTATTTCAGCAGAGGTTTAACCTCAGCATGATTCATCAGCTATAAAACATATAAAACATGAGTTGTTCATTCTCGAGGAAAGAGCACTGTTCCCTGATCACTTTCTACTATTTGTTATAGAATACCTTGAGAAAGGATGAACCTAAATATGGTCAGATATTATGAGCAAGACAGTGTGGTCTTCTGAAAGAGCACACAGCCTTGGGAGAGGGGAGCTATGATCATTCACAGGAACTCTGGGTGGGTATGAAAATGTTGTGCAGGAAAGGAACAAGAGAGGTAGAGAGAGAGAGAGAGAGAGAGAGAGAGAGAGAGAGAGAGAGAGAGAGAGAGAGAGAGAGATTTCCTACAAGGACAATGGGTGAATTTAGGGTTCTTCTTAGAAACATGTAACATATCCATATGAAAATCCAGCTAAAAGGCATCTTGGAAATTCTGAAAGTAAAATTGCTACATCAGCTTCTTATTTCTTTTGCAAAAGTTAATTCAGGAACATAAACAGGAAATGGCAATATAAATAATTAAGTTTGCAGTACAGATCTATGCTTCAAATAATTATGAGTAATGATTTATGTGAAGTAGCGATGAATGTAGAATACCAGAAAGAATTCTTACCTAGGATGCAGATAACCCACTAAATTTGAGTTAATGTGTAATTCAGATTTCTTCTTTGTTTTATAACTGATACATTACAATATTAAAGTCTATATGACCTGCTTTTTATTATTCTGGTAGTAGCAGGGCTATGGACACAGTTGTGAATAAGTATGTTTATCTTTATAAACTTTGCAATGTGTTTATTGTAGGGTTAGTTATGCTATCCCCACTATCATTCCATTTTACTTTATCTACAATGTTTGAAACCAAACCGAGTCTTGGCAGAACACTCTCCCAATCCTAATTGGCAAGAACCTGACTCTGATAGTTAAGGATTGCTTTGGAAGTTTACATGAAGTAGAGAAGCTAAGCCAATTTCTCAAGTTCAGCTTTGAGGAAACCACTAATCACTTCCCATAAAATCCTCCTTCTCCTAGTTACTCACTTCATCATTATCTCAGTTTATTTTCTTCAGGGTGCTAATCACTATGTAAAATGTTCTAAATTTATTACTAATTTGCTTTTACTGTCTGCTTGTCTTCCTAAGTAAAATCTAATGTCTTTAGAAATAGTTGATTTTTGTTTCTCAATAAAGAATTCTTAGTATAAGCCTTTTCTGGACTACTGTTGGTAAAGACTGGGGGAAGCTAGGTAATACCCATTCTACATTACCAAAATATTACATTAGTTTCAACATATGAACTATATTATGTATATTTACCTTAGAAGAAATCAAATATCATATTAGCTACAGTTAGCCTGTGATCTATGTGAACCAAAGGCAGATATGACACTAGTATTAATATTCACTTACATAAATTATAGGGAGCTTTGACATATTGTTTTCAGATTCCTATCTCAAGCAAAGTTTATGAAGGTCCATGCACTTTGAAATTCTCATATTATTAAAAGTTTTACTCAAAAGCAGTTTATAGAGCTGTCACATAGCTCTTGAACTAGCATGAGACCTCAAGAAAGAAGCACATCTTGTCAATATATGGTGTTTCCATATCTGTTTTCTCTTTGACTTTCTTCTTTATTTGCTGATTGGCCTCTAGACAATTTTTCTGTTGCTGTCTTTAGATATACTTAAATATAAATTCATACCTTTCTAAAGTGTGATATCTTTCAAAATGTTTTGGATTCTTTACTTGATGGATTATGGTTGTAGTTAGATAATAGTAAGCTAAATTCATCTCTTTGGTTTGACATAATATTTGTCAGATTAGACCACTGGTTTACTAAAAAATGGTTATTAGTAATGGAATATACATAAGAACAACAAATGAAAAAGAAGGTTGATATTTTATATAATCACATAGATCACAGAGATGCATTCCTGTATATCTAAGATAACCTGTTTATGATTGATTTGGTCATACACAGCTGTGAATATGTGATTGCTGGCTGTTATCACCAGATATCTGCCTCCTTCCTCTCCCTACCAAGCCATCTGTAAAGAGTGAGTTACCTATATTCATTATGAAGCTTAATTCTGTTTTATAATGCTTGTAGAAAAGTCTGGAATAATCAAACATACACAAAGCATATTGATTTAATTCTGTATTTGTCCACGTAGTACACTAAGTGCTCGACTGTATATTCAATAATTTAAGGGTTACATATTGAGTTACCTCTACTGAATAGCTAGACCCAAGTTCATTTCAAAAAATTGAAGGTCTGCTCATTGCATGGTGATAGCTGAGTTACTAATAAAAACATAACAGAATTTGAGGTAAGATTCCCCTCCACATGTTGTTAATATGTTTTATTGCCTTTGGTTAATAAAGAAGCTGCTTTTAGCCAATGGCTTAACAGAAAATAGTCACATTGGAAGAGGTATATAGAGACTAAGCAGAGTGAAAGAGAGAAGCCATGTAGGCACCAAAGGGGACAGATGCCAGAAGGAACCTTACCGGTAGGTCACAACCATGTGGCAATACACAGATTAATAGAAATGTGTTAATTAAGGATAGAAGAGCTAGCCAATAAGAAACATGAGCTACCAGGCCAGGCAGTGTTGTAATAATACAGTTTCCGTGTGATTAATTTAGGTCTTTGTAGCCTGGAAACAAATAAACAGCCTCCACCTACAAGAAATCATACCATCTGCATTAGCAAGATTTTTCTCATTTACCAAATTACCCAGTGGCGATTTAATAGATAAGTGAGGAAAAGATACAGTAAAATCAGATGGAGGTCTAGGTGTTCTAAGTAAATAAGCTGAGAAATATTCAGAGAAATGCTTTAGAGTTTGCCAATGAAAACATATATGATTGAAAAATAAATGTTTTATATTGGAAAGCAATGAAATCTAAGATCTGTTCTGAAATTCTTACGACATTTCCAAATTAAACAAAACCTTTCAGGCTCATGGTACCAGTTCATTTTTACCAGCTTCCCTGAGTAATTTCATTTGCTTGTAAAACTAAGCAAATAAGGAGCTTCTGATGCTTAGTCTCTCCTCATCACACAGGTTAACTGCAAAATTTCAACTGTTTTGATTATTTGTTTTCTAAACACTTTTCTTCTTGCAATGCTCTGAAAATAGACTCTGATTTATGTTGACATTGACTTTTTCCAATTATGATTGCTAAAAGCAATCTACGAAAAAGAAAGATTCTGAAACAATATAGCTCTGTGCTGCCCTGGGCATTTTTTAAAGTCACAGTTTCTGGGTATTTCAGGATTTTTAATTACTTCATTTTCATATTCACTTGAGCTTCTTGACTGTGTTAGTCACTAAATGGTTAACATCTGCACCCCCTCCGAAATATAACAAACACTGAGGCATATACGATGTGCTGTGGTATGAGCGAATATGAAGAAGTTTGCAAATTCTTTTTTTTTTTTTTTTTTGGTTTTTCAAGACAGGGTTTCTCTGTGCTTTGGATCCTGTCCTTGAACTATCTCTTGTAGACCAGGCTGGCCTCGAACTCACAGAGATCCACTTGCCTCTGCCTCCCGAGTGCTGGGATTAAAGGCTTGCACCACCACTGCCCGGCCCTGATGTTTGCAAATTCTTTAAAGGATACATTTCAATGTTACAAAAGATTCTCATAAACATTTCCAAAAAAGAAGCAATTGATCAGCCTCATGGATAGTCTTAAATTTTGCTATTTGAGGTGGTTTGGCTAAACTCAAGTAAATTTGACTTAAGCCTTTCTCTGAACTCAAGTAATAAAGTTTTGCAGAAGTATTAGCCTGTAACTTAATATGGTTGTACTTCAGGAGAATTTACAAATCCAGTCCTAAAAGCTGATCTCCAGCAGTCACTGACTAAGGGCACTGCTAATCAGAACCAGTTAGGATGCATAGATAAGTCACATTTTCTTCATTTTGTCCAGATGGCCTAAAAACAATCTGAGAATGGGAGGTGAATGAACTATCTTACATCTGGGATACTACTGAACTATAGAATATTCTGTAAGGATAGCAAAAATTAATTTTTTTCCATTTTATGTCTTTATTTATATTATTTTGTGAATAGAAATATGTATTTCTGCTACTAAGTCAATTTATTTTTATTTATCAAACCATACTTCACCCCTTCTTTGTTGGGGGCACTAAGGTCATTTTGTCCATAGAACACCATGGAAACAAGAAATGTTAAACATGTAGGGACTTCCCTTAAGTGGAGGAGATAAAACATTTGTTCTCTTCCCAGAATGCTGGGAGTGGCTATTGTTAAGAACCTGGTGACCTTTTTGCTATCTGTTACAGCCAACCTCACTCTCCTTTAAATTCCCCAGAATGTTTCTCCCAGACTCTCCACTCCATAGCTCTCAGTTAATAGAACTCATTTTTATGGAGGCTGTCTTTATGACTTGATAGCCTGTTACCTCAGTTAGAGATTGCACCAGATCTACACCCTTTAGCTATACACCCAACTTCATGGTAACACGTACTTTGAAAACGATTTTCTAAGTAGTCACACCTTAGGCTTGCTTGCTCATCTGGATACCTGGAAACCTTTTCACAAATTGTACTGTGTTTAAAATATGATGACATATTTAAATATGATGACCACCTGGCAACCTGATATTTATTCCCGAAAGTCTGATCCAGGTTTATGAAGTCAATCTGACCCTGGTTCTCCATCTTATCTCTTCATGGGTTCACTTCCCTGCTTGAAAACTTCCAGAATCCCATTCAGTTCCTCATATGAAATATAGATAAAAAATATGTAAGAAGAAATAAATGGATAAAGGTCAGAATCCAATAGATACTGGTCAGGGCCACTCGAATGTTTACCGTGAACTGTGAAAGTCGTAGTCCAGCACATTTCCTTCTTATATACCCTGCTTTCTTGTTGGTTCTCAGAGAAACAGCTCTTCCCTCTCTGAGACTATTTTTCAAGCACCTACCTGTTTTATGTTCTTTACAAACACATTCCACCTTTGTTTATATATATCATAAACAAAATAAAAATAAGAGAATTTTCTCTCAGTATTCATCATTTTGGAGAGAGCCTTCCAGTGCTTCCGATGTGAACTATTCTATTACATGCTTGCAGAAATTGAAAAACTTGCACTTTAGAGTCTACTTGTTGGCTATCTATGTCTTGTGTGGCAATCAATGAGCGTGTTTCAACTTGTGATGGCATTCATTATCACAATTCCGCATATTGCTGCTGTGACTAAGCCAACTTTGAAGAAAGACTAATCATTATTTTCTCAGTCTTTGGAATCTTCCATTGCTGTCTTTTATTTAATTTTGCCCAGTATATACTGCACTCCTATTATCTGCCTGGGATATTTACTTTATTTTATTCTCTTTTGACTATTGGTTCATTTTTATTTGCTGTTCATTTTGCTTGGGAAAACAAATTTTGGTTGTTTACCACTTCATTATCACATTTGGTTCCTCTTCTATCATTTTTGTGACTCCATGCATTTTGAAAATTTTACCTAAAACATGTTTCCTACATCACAGATATTTTATTACGACTGTTCTGTGGCTATTCAAATATAATTTTTAATGTTATTGTGCCAACTTCTTATTGGACTTACCTAATTGTTTTATTGCCACATCAGAGCATTTTATTTCTCTGCTCATGGAAAGCACATGGACTGAGATTTTCTTGGAGCAGAAGTGGATTCTATCTCTTTCTTTCTTGTTTTTGTTTGTCATGTTTATATACAACATGTTTTTAATCTGTTTTAAGTTCTTTACTATTTTAAAAGTAGTGTAGCACAATTTCCATAGTTTGCTATCATAGTTTCCCGTAAGTTTTATAAGTGGTGCAATCCTTAAACCTACCATCTCTGGCTGTATCCTATGTATGAAGACTTGGGTTAAACTGGTATATAAAGAAAGGGCTATAAATTTAAAATTAACTACTATCCCAGGATGGAAAATCTTTCTCTGTTCAAATTCTCCATTCTGTTCAATAAACTTTTTAATTCAGTTATTATCATCACCATTTCTCTGTTTCCTAACTTCCTCTTTATATTTGGGGCTTTCCCCCCATTGTTGCTGTCAAGGTTGCAGTAGGAGGCATCAAGTCAGAAAATCATCTTTTCAGTAGGAAAATCTCTTACAGGTAATCACCCCCCAGAGAGAGATTCGTGGGTGCCTCTGAATCTTGAGATAGTCAGAATTCAACAAACTGTATTAATATGTGAAGTAAGTTTTATATATTTCATGTGTACTTTGGTTTTTGAAAGCAATGGTTTTTGAAAAATCAATACATGTCCAATGAAAAGAGATCATATGATAAAACTCTTTTACATTTTATACAAAACTATTCCACACTCTTTACTTTTCATCTTTATAGATGTGAAGATAAATTAATATATTAATAGAAACAGTAGTCTATATAGTTTGGGATCATGGACTATAGGCTCCTTATCCTTTGCTTTGCAGCTAGTATCCACTTATGAGTGAATACATACCACGCTCATCTTTCTGGCCTGGGTTACCTCACTCAGGATGTTTTTTTTTCCTTGTTCTATCCATTTGCACCCAAATTTCAAGATGTCGTTTTTTTTTCTTTACCACTGAGCAGTACTCCGTTATGTAATTGTAGCACATTTTCTTTATCTGTTCTTTAGTTGAGGGGCATCAAGCTTGCTTGTGTAGAGCCCAGCCATGACAATCTCAATAGAGGCCAGGGTCTCAGTAGTTTACCCTTAGTCAATACCTGGTTCTGAGAAAAAACACAAGCTGAGATTACCCAGGCAACACCTAGTAACAAAACATCCAAGGGAAATTCCTAATGTTCCAACCATTGACTATAGGATCACCTGCCAGCACACACCCATTGCTTTTCACCAGGTCACCCCTAGACAAATGCCAACCAATCAGGGGTCATAAACCTTAGAAATTCCTCACACCTTCTTTTACTACTATAAAAACCCAACCCTTACTGAGCTCAGGGCTCTCAGATGACTCCAATACATTGGACACTCGGAGACACCAAATTTGCAAACTTGGGAAAGAACAAAGGTTTTTTGCTCTTACATAAAATGCTCAGTTTCCTAGTTGGCTTTGGGGGATTCTGTGATCTGGGTATAACAGTTTGCAGGTTTTGACTATTACAAATAATGCTGCTATGATCATAGTTGAACAAATGTCACTGTAGTATGATTGAACATACCTTGGGTATATGCCCACGTGATATTGCTGGGTCTTGGGGTACATTGATTCCTAATTTTCTAAGAAACTGCTATACTTATTTCCAGAGTGGTTGTACAAGTTTACATTGCCATCAGCAATGGAGTAGTGGTGTTTTAGATCTTAGCCATTCTCACAGATGTAAGATGATATTTCAGAGTTGTTTTGATTTGCATTTCCCTGATGGCTAAGGATGATGAACACTTCTTTAATTGTCATTCAGGCCTTTGAGATTCTTCTGTTGAGAATTCTCTGTTTAGATCTGTTCCCATATATTAGCACTCCTTTGGGAAGTTGGCAAACCTTTGAGACATTAGAGCTCACTAATTTCAGGGGCTTCTTGGGGGGGGCAGATGTTTGAAGAACACCCATTTCTGGTTCTGTCTTGAGATCATGTTCTCTTGAGCTCTTGTTCTTCTGGTCCTGTGAACAATCTGCCACTGCATGGTCCTGATGCTATGAACAGAGCCACAGTAGCCACCATTGTTTCTTGGCATATGCATACCTGAAACCATAAGTGAAATTAAACTCTCTCAAGTGGTTGCTAGAAATATTTTGTTGCAAAAATTTAACTGTCTATGTCAATTTTTATTTAAAATACCTACTATTCGAGCACTTTGCTATTTATTGGTTTTCCATCATTGCATTTTTTCTTATTACAAATAGCAATGATGTCAACATTTGAGTTGGTGATGATAAATTTATATAAGCTGAATATGTGGCTTGTATCTAGAATGTTCCCATAAAACCCCATGTTATAAAGGTTTTATCTTCAGATTGACAATATTGAGAAATAGTGCAAGATTTACGTGATGAGATGACTTTAGCCATAGGGGATCATGCTATGAGGTGAGAAGCTATATACCCTCACCACAGGCACAAACCAAAGGGACCAACAGGTCTTAGCTGAAACCTTTGAAAGTGAATCAAATGATCTTTCTGTAAAATGATTTCCAGAAATTTGTTACAATGAAGAAAGACAACTAACACAGTTTACCTTTAGAAACTGTTATATACACTATGGCACTATTAGATACAGGATTATAGGGTTAGCTGGGAATGTGAAAGGGACTTATAGGGAGTGATCAAGGTAGATCATCAAAGCCAATATTGTACTTAAATTATAGTAAAGATTTCTGTATTCACAGTTAAGGAGATAGAGAAATGTAATATCTAACTCTCACTTCTCATTACCGAAAAGAGTAATTTGGGCTCCATTTTGTACGAGCAACTGACTTTGGAGACAACCCTCTGGACTCGAAAGATGAAGCAACCATTGACCTGTACTGAACATATGAGTCTGAATATATTATGGTTTTTCTATTCTTCATGTTGTATATCCAGTTTTAAACACCAAACACTTGGGACATTAATATGCCTTCTAGATAATCATCCTTTATGCAAGCATTATGGAAAACAACCAATGCTTTCAATTTTATAGGATAGTAATCTACAGCTGCTATACAGCTTCATTAGCTTCAGGGTACTTGATTAATCCTTTGTAATTTGTAAAACTAAAATAGCTTCAGAGATTATACACGATGGGGATTAGACACTGATATGAAATGATGTCAGCGCTTTCATCCTCTGCTTACTGAAATAATTTTTTCTTCATATCTGTTACTAGCTGCCTCTTTATCTTAATAAGGACTAAAAATAATTATTAATCTGAGCATAATGTTATAAGCCTGTCATCCAGGGATGGCGTGGGAGTTCCTTCTGTCTATGTGTTGCTTTTATTGCTTAATGAGTAAAAAACTGCTTTGAGCCTATGACAGGGAAGAACAGAACTAGGCGGGGAAAGCTAGGCTGTATGCTAGAGAAAGAAGGGTGGAGTCAGAGAAAAGCCATGGAGCCACTGGAGACAGATGCTGAGAACTTTACTTAGTAAGCCACAGCCACATGGTGATATGCAGATTAATAAAAGTGGATTAAATTAATATAAGAGTTACCCAATAAGAAGCTAGAGTTAATAAATTAATAAAGTTTCTATGTGATTATTTCGGAGCTAAGTGGCCAGGAATTGACAAGCGGCCCCTTCTCCAACACAGGGAGTCTAAGGCAGAGGGATCACAAGTTCTAAGTTCTAAGTATCTCAGCTGTTAGTGAATGTCTTTCTGAATTGTGACTATACACAACATCAATAGGAATTTCTAAATGTGAGGCACAACTTTTAGCCTGATGCTTGGATTTCTCATTTTAACAACTATTTATCATCTTTGACCATAGGCATCAAGGGAACGTCCATGTTCTTTTTCAGGGCACAGGTATTTTTCTTTCAATGTATCTGTTCCTACTGCTTTAACACAACAAAATATCTCAAATTGTTACCACCATCACTCCTACCCTTCTTCCTACAGATAGGGAATGACAGGTTGTCTAACGTACAACTAACTGTAAGTCTCCAAACTGTCAGCATGATTTGAAGGCTGATGAGTTTTTACAGAAATGATATTAACTCTACAAACAAGTATAGCATGACAAGGGGTTTGTGTTCACATTTGCCTCTGCATAACTTGCATCTTCTATGAGAACAATTTTCTGTACAGTTGTGGTTGGGAAGTAAATTAGGGAAGAACAACAGAAATTATGTTCTACAGCTGAAAAGGGCAGTTGGGAGTTTGAATACATGATCTCAACCAAACAAGACTTAGCCAAAACTTGCCAAAAGCCAATACAAATCAAATGTCTCCTTTACCTGTTTATCCAAGAACATCCCTTTGAAAAATAAGGACTTCTTAGAGAACTACTTTGGTTTCAATGGTGTATCCTCATATGCTGGTGTGTGCATATCTGTGTGCAAGAGATGTTTGTGAATTGATAGATAACTTGTTTTTCAAATGTATCGTATGCAAATCAAGCCAAGCAAAACATCTAGTGAATATTTTTTTCATCTACGAAGACTGTACACAAATGAGAGCAGCATGTTACACTTTGACTTGACACTAATTTTTTATTTCTTTTATTTTTTTTGTCTTTGAGGATCCCAGTTTGTCTATGCATAACCGTACGTTTGCATTAGGTTTTCAGACTTAACATTTGAAGATATCAACTTCAGAATTGATTGCATGAGGCAACACTGATAAGCCAGAAAGCCTGTGGCTTCAAATCTAGGTAGAGGATTCTCCCCATCCTTATCATGTTCAACTCAACACTTGGACCTATTTTTCTGAGGACTTCAAAAATGAGTAAAGAGGATGGTACCCAAAAAACATCACTTAAGGTTGTTGGGGGCCTCCACATGAACCACAGGCTTTGCATCCACACAAACACAATCATATAAACACATGTACATGTGCACATCCTAAGTAAAAATAAGTAATAGTGAACGGAGGGGCAGCACTGCTACAGCACCTGAGATATTGAAATAGGGTGTGAGTACATAGCCAGTCCGCTTCCATCTAGGGTACCAAGACAACAGCCAGAACCCAAGATAGGACAGGTGCTAGGGGAAAGAATGTCGAAAAGATCCTCAGGAAAATGGATGAATGATGAAATAGGGAACAAACCAATTTGGGAAAGCTACCTTCACCTCACTGATTTTTTTTGTTGTCATCCTCTGTGCCTAGAATATTCCTAGCAGGTCTTCTGAAGGCATCAGATGGTTTCAAATGTACCAGCTAAGGCCTTGTTATAATTAAGTACACAAACTTCATTAATTTGTTTAAGTTCTCTCTTGCCTGTTTCTGGCTCCTGCTTTAAAAATAAAGTGTTAATTGCTTTTGTACTATGGGCCATGTTTATATAAACCTGATAATAAAATATGATAAAACACAGAAGAAATATAGAATAGTTATGCTTTGTAATTCAGACTTCCAAGGACTTTAGTGGGTTTAGTGAAGAAAAGTAAAAAAAAA
>JAQHUG010000147.1:665858-682487 GCA_028555095.1 Dicrostonyx torquatus | reverse complement strand
CTGGCTCTCAGATCCCCTCTGCTTTGAAGCAGGCTGTGTTGTGGGATCCAAGGACCTTGCAGATGAAAAGGGGTGCTTGGGGGCAGGCTGGAATGTGCTAAAGAGAGCCTGCAGCTGGGAAACACCCCACTGGATGGCCAGAAAAGCTTAGGGAGTTGGAGGGGGCCTGTACTCAAATCCCTGGAACCATCCAGCCAGGGGGTCAATAACTCACCTGTCTGGATCCTCTCAGCACAGGAGCCGGAACTTTTTGCCTGGCTCCCAGGACCTCTCAGAAAAAAAAGGCAGGCTCCTGTCTTATAGTTTGTAATTTCAAATAATATGTTATTTTATAAAGCTCATAAAAGGTAATTTTTAATTGTAGCTACCAGAACACAAGAAATAAATTTTTCTCTCTTTTCAAAAATGGTCCTATTATTCAGCATGTGTGAGTTATTTTATTGTTAAAATAAATAAAATGTGAACACCAAAAAGTTGAAATTGGGTGTGAGATATCCAGCCACAACTGGTTTAAATGTCAACCAGAATAAGAAAAACTGTATGTCTGTACTGAGCTTTGTAGAGTAAGGTAGAGAAATAGTACCAATTCATTATGCTAGGACACTTCCAACAGAGGCAAACAAGAGGCAACATAAGCAGGTATATTATGAGTCATGACTTGCTTTGTACTAACTGTGACTAGAAGATTGGTAGAAGACGAAAGTTCTTGTTAATCAAAGTAAAATAATTTGAAATTTAAATTTATGGGGTAGTTCATTAAGGAAAATGACCTTAAAAATCCAGGTCAACTCTGTAGACGAATGTTGCCTCATGTTCTGCATAAACAAGGATTGACAGAAAATGAACCTGCATTCGGAATTGTGGTGTGTATGGAGACATTCAAATCTGGGATGTTTACAAAAGCTTCCAAAGCTGACATCACACATCTGGTTGATGTAATTGACTATCTCATGGTATTGTGGTTACTCTGTCCAGTCATTCCATGTGGTAGGCTTTCTTAGTGGTGGAATAGGATGAACTAAGATAGTTTTTCACATTGCTACACATTTTATTTTCAAAATATATAACAGATAAGAAAGAATCATATATTTTCAAGGGATAAAATTAAATTATATAGACATATATACTTGTAATATGTATCACATGTACTGTGTGTACTACATGTTTATAAATACAAATTGTATAATAGCTCTAGTGATCAGAGTCAGATTCATGACCCCATCTCTCCCTTTGGGCTGTATATAGATTCTCATATTAGAATAGCCTTGATACTCGTTGTGGTCAAAGAGTACTAGCAATTGTCTGCACTTCATGAAAGCACTATTCCATTATGTGATCTCAACATTTTAGAATTTCACAGTAGATGTGGCCAAATAGAATCTGACTTCTCACTGTCTATTTTACTTAGAATCATGTTCTCTGGGTTAAACTGTGAGTTGCAAATAGCAGAATTTCCCTTTGTGGCTGCAAAATGTTCCACTGAGTATGTGTAATTAATGTTCTTTTGTTGTTGTTGTTTGTTTTTGGTTTTGTTTTGTTTTTCAAGACAGGGTTTCTCTGTGGTTTTGGAGCCTGTCCTGGAACTAGCTCTTGTAGACCAGGCTGGCCTTGAACTCACAGAGATTCGCCTTTGTCTGCCTTCCAAGTGCTGGGATTAAAGGCGTGTGCCACCACCGCCCAGCTTGTACTGCATGTTCTTTACAGTCTTCTGACAACAGTCACTTAAGCTGCTTTTACACCTCGACTTTTGGCTTTTTCTCTAATTAACGTAGATTGCACACTTTCTCATGAAGTGAGTCAACAGCCTCACTTAGGATGCAGCTGAAGGTAGGAAGTTAAGAGTGTAATAGAAAGACAAATACCATAATCATTTGCTCATTGGTGAGTGATTAAATAGATTTTACAGACAACTAATATATATGTACAGATGGCATAGAATAAGAACAAACTAGGGAAGATAAATCAGTATTGGGTAAAGGTTAAGAAAATAGAATTTAATGGAGAATGAGAGATGGATAGGCTTCAAGTACATCATATACTTGCATAGACATAACCTTATATAACCCAGTTTAATACAATACATTGGGTGAAAAAATTAATAAATCACTTCTCTTTCTCGTTCTCTCTTTCTCCTACACACTTTCTTATACAACTTTTTCCTTTGTGTTTAATTTGACTATACAGCACTATTTCCTAAATTATTTTATCAGTAGGTAATCTATATTACTCAAACTTATCTATTTTATATAAAGGAATGTCACAAAGATCCACAATGTATTTTTAAATTAGAAATTGGATCAGGTTACATGAATTTTTCTCCTGGAGCACCAGTTGATGTTCACATACATAATGATCTGTCCCCTTCTAAAAAAGTAAAAAAGTGAAAAAGAAAAGGAGAAGTTTTACTCTGGTAATTAGTCTTCTTTATATGTTGGATTATATTTACTGATTTTTATATTCATAAAAAATTTCATTCAGTTAATTAGTGTATAAAATAGTTGACTATTTAGCAAAGTTTTCATTTAGAAAATTATTTTCCAAGTATTACTTTGGTTCTTTATCATTATTAATGTTACATATTATACTCAAAAATAAAAATGAAAGGCAATTATCAGGAATAACCACTTACATTAAAATTGAAAATGTAGTTTTTATAAAGACAATTTGGCTGCTCACTGTAAATACAGAGAATATTTGTGGAAAATTGACTATAATATTTTTCTATTTTTATTTGTTTAACAAAGAATTAAAAATCTTTTTAATTTGTAAAATATTGGCAGACCCCTTGTGTCCTACATTTTTAGGCAATGCTTTAAATTGTTTCCTGAGAGAGTCTAAATTTGAGGTCTGTGTTGAGTCCCTACATTCAGAGCTTGGGGAACCCTACAGATGAGGGCAAAGAATCATTGTTGGGGTCAGAGGCAGTGGAGGACAGCAGGAGAAAATGAATCAGCTAAACAGGCCTCACAGAGGCTCACAGAGACTGAAGCAGCAAGCACACTGTAAGGGGCTGTATCATGTCCTTTGCATATGTTCTGGTTCTGTAGCTTGGTGTTCTTGTGAGACTCCTAATAGTCAGTAAAAGTTTCCCTGACTCGGACTCTTTTCCTTCTATTGGGTTGCCTTGTCCAGCATAGATATGAAGCCTTTTGCCTTGTCTTAGTGTATATTTTGCCATATTTGGTTGTTGTCTCTTGAAAACATACTCTTTTTTGAAGGAAAACAGAGGGATAGAGGATCTGGGGGTAGAGAGGAGGTAGGGGAGCTGGAAAGAGAAGAGGGGGGAAACTATGATTGGGATATGTTATATGAGGGAAGAGATTATTTTCAATGAAAAATGAGAAAATTTGTTTTATGTAATTGTATATGACATTTATTTATTTGTTTCTTACTTAGTATGTGCCTATGTCTTTCTGAAGTTATGTACCCCAAATGTGTACAGGCTCCTGTGGAGGCCAGAAGAGGGTGTCAGCTTTTCTGGAACTCAAGTACAAGTGATTGAGGACAGCTGCCGGGTGTGGACCCTCAGAACAGAGTCTCTGTAAGAATATGAAGTGTTCTTGATCCACAAGTCATCTCTCCAATTTAGGCTACTTTATTTTTTTTTTTGTGAAAATGTTGATTCAATTTTTGGAAACTGATTCCAATGAATAAAGATTAATATTATACAAAGGTATAAACACTAGATTTGCAGAAAGACTCAATCTACATTATCATTGCCTTCCTACTAAATTGTCCTATGACCAAGACTATACTTTATGTGACACAATGGATATTAGAGCTGTACGATTCTGGTTGGAAATAGTTTACCAAGGACTGGGAGATGAAATCTCACACAGCCCATTAACCCTTTTATCATTTTGTAATTTAGAAGGTACATAGCAGCATTAAATTTGTACGTTATCACAAAGTGTTATTTGCATCATGTGTAAGTCTTAAATATTCTAGGCTTAAGCATCTTCCACTATAATTGGGAAAAGGGTCTTCAAGGTATTAATTTAATATCATCAAATGTTTTATTAAACACATCAAGAAATATGGTCTTTGTCTACTAAATTTTTGAGAATTTCATGCAGTATATGTGAATCATACTTGCTCCCTCCTTCCCCCAATTTCTACCAGATCTGCTCCTTCTTCCATATCAAACCTACTTTTTGTTATCTATTTTTCATCAAGTACAATTTATGTTCCTCATTAATTTTTGAATTCATGGCCTTCATCTGGAGTATGATTGACTTGCTAAAGTCAACATTGTTACAGAAAACTGACTTTCCCTTCTCTAGAAGCTATCAATTACTAATCTTGCTTTAGGAGTTCAATTCTGCTTAGGTTAACTTTACACAGGTTGAGTGCATGCTGTAACAACAACTGTGAGTTCATACGTGTGGCTGCTCCATTGAATACAGAGGATACTACTCTAGTGTATTTATTCACCACCTCCTGCTTTGAAGAGTTCTCTTTACTCTCTTTGTTAATGAATCCTGAGGCGTGTGAAGCTGGAAATGTGATAGAGATGGTCATCTAGACTGAGCCCTCTCTAGCTATTTATTCTCTGCACTTTGGCCAGTTATGTTATGGCAGAGGTCTCTTTGTTACCTACTGTATATTCAAAAAAGAAGTTTCCCTGATAAGGGCTGATAAATGCACTCATCTATAGATATAACAAAGTAAATAAAAGTCAGTTTAATATTGTGTCCATTTACCAGAGCAATGATAATGGGTTTTCTGCTACGGCTTGCTTATCCACAGGTTCTTGGCCCCAAAATAATGCTACATATGAGTTTAAGCTGGTGGAATTAGACTTAAATCCAGTTAGAAATTGGCCGATTACTCTCAAGATCTTCATGTCACTATTTTATCAATGGGCATTTCTTGCCAGGCCAATCAGGATTGTAGTCACAGTTTTCACAGCTGGGAAAGACTGATGATTCCTTTGCTCCTCAGGTAGCTTGCAAAGCCACTTCCACAACATAGAAAAAAGAACCATTAGGGACAGAGCTTTCATGTCTGTAGTAGTTTGCTTTTCCCTGTTCTGTGACTGAGGTACATGGTGCCTTTGGCAACAGGGTCTGTCAAGTTCTAGAATAATTCAAAAAAATTGGCAATACACAATAATGAGGTCCATGGGACCTCACTGAACAAAAACTTCAAAAGAAGGAACCCATTTCTGGCATTGAACTTTTTATTTGCTAGCCCATGGTGCCTAATAGAAACATCTTTATTTATGTGCAGACACTAAATAATAATTTAGGAGATATATGTAAAACTCACTTACACAAGGTATCATAGGAGAGAAAATACATTCTTTCCTTAGCATAGGTTGTTAGGAGTTGTTTACTTCTGTAATACCAACTCTACTTGCCAACTATCACCGCCACAGAAAAAGTAAATACATAGATAAATATACCAAAAGAACCTCAAGTTGTTAGGATACTCAGAAAATAAAGTTGTTTAGGCACAGCATAGAGTTCATTTCGGTTTAATCTCTTTTTGTTGTTTTTATTGAGCTAGATATTTTTCTCTGTCCCCCTTCTTTCATCTCCCCCACCTTTCTATGTTCTCCCATTGCCCCCTTGCTCTCATGTACTAGGGGACCTTGCTTTTTTTACTTCTTGTGTAGATTAGATCCATGTATATTTCTCTTAGGTACCTCTTTGTTGTCTAGGTTCTCTGGGATTGTAAATTGTAGGTTAATTTTTATTTGCTTTATGTATAAAAGTCATTTATGAATGAGTACATATAATATTTTCTTTCTGGGTCTGGGTTACCTCACTCAATAAGATGTTTTCTAGGTCCATCCATTCGCCTGCAAATTTCAAGATGTTATTATTTTTTTCTGCTGTGTAGTACTCCATTGTGTAAATGTACCACATTTTCCTTATCCATTCTTTGGTCGAAAAGCATTTAGGTTGTTTCCAGCTTCTGACTATGACAAACAATGCTGCTATGAACATAATTGGGCACATGTCCTTGTGGTAAGTTTGGGCATTCTTTGGGTATATACTTGAAAGTGGTAATGCTGGGTCTTGAGGGATGTTGTTTCCTAATTTTCTTATAAATTGCCATACTGATTTTCAAAGTGGCTTTACCAATTTGCACTCCCACCAGCAACGGAGGAGTGTTCCCTTTACTACACATCCTCTCCAGCCTAAGTTGTCCTCAGTGTTTTTGATCTTGTCCATTATTACAGGTATAAGATGGAATCTCAGAGTTGTTTTGATTTGAATTTCTCTGATGGCTAAAGAAATAGAAACTGCCATCAAAAGTCTCCCAACCAAAAACAGCACAAGATTAGATGATTTCAGCACTGAATTCTACAAGATTTTCAAGGAAGAACTAATACAAATGCTCCTCAAATTGTTCCACACAATAGGGACAGAAGGAACATTGCCAAACTCTTTTTATAACGCTACAATTACCCTGATACTCAAACCACACAGAGACATAAATAAAAAAGAAAATCACAGGCCAATCTCACTCATGAACATACCAAAACCACACAAAGACTCAACCAAGATAAAGACTTAAAGACTCACGAATATTGATGAAAAATACTCAATAAAATACTGACAAACCGAATCCAAGAACACATCAGAAAAATCAGCCGCTATTATCAAGTCAGCTTCATGCCAGAGGTGCAGGGATGGTTCAACATTCAAAAATCTTGTTAATTTTGTTAATCTTGCTATTTACAAATATTCCCTACCAAATTTGGAATTTATGACTAGTTAGAAATGTAACTATTGAAGAATTCTTCGATGCTTCTAGCAAGAACTCTTTCCTTGTTTAATAGTGGAGATATGAGCAGGATTCAAAGTAGTGAAGATGAAGGGAAATGATGAGGAACAGTACAGAGTGAAGGCTGAGGCAAAGCCATGACAAATGGAATAAGAAGGAATGGGAGAATTCCCTTAGATATTGGGTCAGCTAAGTAAAGCCAGCACAATTTATGTTTATTGCTGGGCAATAGCTTGCACAAGGAAATTCCCAGTGCATGGAAGTTTAGGAAATTCCCTGGGTCTCTACTAACCACATATGTAGCAGCAAACTGGTTAATTCTGTTGACAAGTGATGACCATATGTACCAGGAAGCTGTATGTTAGAAATCTGGAGCTGAAGAGTTAAAGTGGGCAGTACACTGGGGGATAATTTGTCTCAAGGGGCAAATAGATCAAATAGACTTGAATGTCTGGAAGAAAATCTTCGTATTAGAGTGACAAATGACTGAAAATTTTCTTTCCTTATGGTACAATTTGTAAATAAATTAGTTAACTGTTATTTATAGCATGGAACACAGGAACAAGAGAGAACATGCCTAATTCAGCATTCCTTCCTTTGGACACTATGGAGTAACATTACAAAAACTTTCAGGATTAAAGAAAAGCCATGACTCTCCATTGGAGCAGCATAATTTGAAAGAAACTGAAATTTTGGTTTCTTTTTTCTAAAAGCACTGCTCTGCAGGTTGTAGAAGTGACATTCTTCCTGTTACTCTTTGTTTTCTGCATCTCCAGCAGCTGAGCTGTCATTGAGTCTGCATTCTGAGCCAAAGGAATCTCAGTCACACAGGCCTTGTTTGTAGCTAGTGGATTTCTATCATAGGGGCTCCCAGTTCAGACCAAAGGAAGGGCAGGGTCATTGACTCCCATTTTGCAAATGTGTGATAGGTCAATCTATTTTGCTGTACTTGACAGTGAGGTCTTCAGTCAACATCAGGTATCATAAAACAGCTGTAGGTTAACCTTGGATCTTTCCAACTGAGAAACACAGCAAAACATAGGCTTGGCCATAAAGCCTGCAAAATCATAAGAAAGAAAATAGAGTAAAGGTTATTACATGACAAATGCATCCAATTTAACTTGGTTATTTCCAAAAAAAAGGTGATTAACAAAGATGACTAATGGTATGCATGGGAACTGTGTACAAAAGAGAATTAATTTCTAAGTTTTGAAATCCCGTTGTAGTTTTGTTAATTTTTAGTTTTAGAAGAAATTAAATGTAGAATCCCAAGAGAAATATGTGTCACTATAAGAAAAATATGCAAAGGAAAATAAACTCAAAAATTGTGACTTTGCAGCACACACACATACACACACCACCATCATGACCAACGTGGCAACTAAACGTTTACTATATACTTAACAGGGACTGTCAAGAAGCATCGTTTTGAATAATGTTCATAACTTATCATTCAGGTCACTATCATTCAGATCTCCTCAAATACACTCCATTTTGTCAGTTTCAGTGTGTTATTTTTAGTGATAAAGAATTTCCAATGGAAAGCAAAATATAGTTCTACCTGTTTTGTTCAGAGATCCCTATTTCTGTTCACAAAGTACATATTTTCCACCTGTTCTCTGGCATTTACTTACACATTGATTGGAAAGCTTTAGATCTTCTATGTAAAATTCTTTCATTCTTACCATTTTGTGGTGAAGATGATGAGAGGCTATTATGTTATCATTATTTTAACTGCAAGCATGTCTTAAATTCCTAGCTATTTTAGGCAAATCATTCAAATCTTCTGAAAGACATTAGTTTACCATTTCCAGGGAAGCTAAGTTTATTGAATCTTTCAAATCTTCTGTGCTTAGCTTGGCTGTCATCATGCCATCAGTTGTGAGGTATATAAATAACTTTCCTTTAACATGTAAGGATAAAAAAAATCCTCCTGGATATTAAGAAGTGAAATTAAACTCCAGGTGCTTTTTGCAGTTATTTGGGACACTTTCCAGTTGTCAATATGGAAATCCCACCACTTAGGGCACGAATCTGTTGCCATGGGGAAGCAAAAGCTGCATTTGACAAGTTGGCAGTTGCTGCAGTTGGTAGAAAAAGACAGGCTTAGAAACAGGTACTAGAAGATGACTAATCACTGGGGATTGGAGAACAGCCTTGGAAATAATTATTTTCTTTGTCTTTTATAGACATTTTTCTTATTAATAAAGAATACAGCCATTTGTGCATATATATCCCAAGACTTAGATACAGTTGTATCTCTTAACAACATACATTCATTTGAATCTAATCACTGAAATGAATTGCTGTCCTTGGAATGGTGAGAGATGAGGTTATATATTTATTATTAATTTGAATTTGGCTATAACATCTAATATAATCAGAGACCTACTCACTGAAGAAGTTAAAGTTATCCTTTTTCTGTTCTAATGGGTTTCCACCAAACGTTTTATATATTCCATCTCATTTGAATGAGATCTTGAAACTAGCTGGAGTGGAAGCAAATGTTCAATGAGCACTAAGAAGTGGTAAAGAGTTGAGGAACTGAGATTTTAACAGAGCAAAGAAAAAAAATCACACAGTATTCTTAGAGCATTATGCCAATTGTTAATTTATTTTTAAATTCAGGAGGGCACTCCATATTAAGTTTATTTTTAAACAATTATTTATTTTACATACCAATCCCAGTTCCTTCTCTCTCTCCTCCTCCTGTTTCCCTGAACTTGGCCCAACTCCACTCCCCATCCATCCTTAAGAGAATATGAGGCCTCACATGGGGAGTCAACATAATTGGAGGAGAGTAAGTTATCTGTTCCCACTATACAAACCCACAGTTATAAGTGTACCTTAAATATACTAGCTTTAAGACCCTGCTTAAAAATCTTCACAATCAAATTACTAGATTAGGTAGCATGGCCACTCTGTTTTTTGTAATAACTTTGTTGCCAGGTGTTTGAAAATATGAAAAATAACATTTTCATCCAACTAGAACTAGCTTTCATTCTAGAAGTGCACAAGAGAATCTAAACTTTCAAAGTGTTATTGCTAAACAGGCTCTCATGGTATTCCAGCCTGTGTAGACAAATTGAAGAAGTCTGAACTTGTTGATTGTGTATCTACTGACTGAGCATCCTTGGAAGTTCTTTTGAAAGAGAAGACAGAACATTCCTATCTCCCTTGGAGTTAGCATATAAGAATGCTCCTTAGAACAAAGACAGAACATTCCTATCTCCCTGGAGTTAGCATATAAGAATGCTCCTTAGAACAAAGACAGAACATTCCTATCTCCCTGGAGTTAGCATATAAGAATGCTCCTTAGAACAAAGCTTGAACTTTGGTTTTGAGTCTTTAAAACTATGCCAACCATAGCTGCTTATATATAATTAAAAATGATATTCGCATTAACATATTTGAAAGGTTTCATAGGACTCTTCTCAGACTATGGAAAAAAGGCAGAAAATTGGTAGTTGTTGAAATTTTCATTATAAAATCTAACTTGTGGCCAGATAATCTATTTGACAGATTGAGTTTAAAATGAAAACATATAGTTGACATATTTTAAAGATTATAATTTGCAAGCTGGGTACAATGGTTCATATCCCAAATCTAAGCACTTGGGAGGCAGAGGAAGGTGGATCTCTGTGAATTTGATGCCAGCCTGGTATAAAGAATGAGTTCCAGGACAGCCAGAGATGTTACACAGAGGAACCCTATCTTCAAAAATAAAATAAAAAAACAGATGAATAATTACAATTTGCTTGTCAGATAAATTCCAGAAAGTTTAAGATTAGGTTAGCATCACATATTGTAATATGACATGCTACTACTGCTTGAATATACTAATATACAATTTCTCTCAAAAATAGATGAACTTCCTTTTAGACTATGATTGGAAAGAGAAAAATATATAGAAATTCTTATCATAGTTTAAAAAATAACTCTTAATTTGAATGAACACTATGCTTTAGTAGCTAACATGAGTCCATTTCACTTAATAATTTCTAAATGAAAACATTTAGGCCCAGAATGAGCTGCTCATTTTTCATGCGTATAATAGTGATCAAAAGAAATTTGTCTGATTCTAATATTTAAATATTCTATGGTTTTAAGTGTTGTTTAAGAAGATAAATTTGAAAAAACATTCTCTATGTACTCTTCCTTACAACAGTGTTCCAATGTTGACCAAGGGTTCCAGTCCTGCCAGGTCCCCACAGCCTTTTAGTCCCAAATAAACACACAGAGGTCTACATTAATCATAAACTGTCTGGCCTACTAGCTCCGGCTTCTTATTAACTCTTTAAAGATTTTTATTTGTTAATTTGTATACAGCATTCTACTTGCATGTGTCTCTGCAGGCTAGAAGAAGGCACCAGATTGCATTACAGATGGTTATGAATCATCATGTGGTTGCTGGGAATTGAACTCAGAACCTCTGGAAGAACAGGCAGTGCTCTTAACCTCTGAGCCATCTCTCCAGCCCCCTTATTAACTCTTATAACTTATATTAGCCCATAATTCTTGTCTATCTTAGCCACATGGCTTGGTACCTTTTTGACGAGGCAGTCACATCTTGCTTGCTCTTTGTCTGGCTTCCTTCTGTGTCTGTTTTCTCTTCCCTGAATTCTCCCTGCTCCGCCTCTACTTCCTGTCTGGTTGCCCCCGCTACTGGCCAATCAGCGTTTATTTAAAACACAAGTGACATGGTATAGACCATTGTCCCACAGTATTCCAACCTCAAAATCAGTTCTTGAAATTGCATGTGTCCATCTCTGAAATCCAGCTCTCTCGACCCAGGTGCCCATCTGTTTCCTCTGTACTATCCCTTACTGTGTGCTCACTATATTGCCTACACTGCTGTGTGTTCCCTTAAACAGGTGTCAAGTCTTCTTGAGCTGTTCCACCCTGAGAAAGAGGAGTTCACATTCAACCTTCTCTACTCAACTTTAGCAAAATCCTGTCAAGCTATAGAAATCCTTACCCTAAATAATTATGTCTTACCACCTCCCCCCAGTTGCCATTTGCCAATTATCATCTGCTCAGCAAGAATACTTTCAGGTTGGCTTATCCAAAAGTCATTCTAGTTTTAATGGTCCTTATTAACAGTTTTCCAACTCACTGATCTAACAACCAACTCCGTGGCTATAAATTCTCATTTGTACTTGCTGCTTTAGGAACTACAGAATAGAATAGTTCCATTCTGGTCTCTCTTCCTCTATTGCAACAGCGTTGACTAAAGCCTTTCTGTTTCTGTAACTACCATTGGTCTCTGGTTTTCATTGCTAACTCCATTACAACAAATTTGGAACATTCATGTCTCTCCCTCTCTGTCTCTGAGTTTACATGATAATCTCTTCACTCTCCTCAGTCTCTAAGACTGTCAGAATCAGTCCTTCAGCTCTCACATTTTCAACTTTTGGTGTGTATGGAGTTAAAACCAATGGTAATATGTTGCCTCCCTGTGTTAGTCAGCTTTCTGTTCCCGGAAAAGAATATTGAAGACAAATTGCTTAAATAGCAATCACTTGGTTTCTAATACATGGACATGGAGGGCACATTTCAGATTCAAATTGTACCACATACAAAATCATGTCCATACCCCATTTTTCCTTATACCAATAGAACATACTAAGTAAAGCTATTTTAAATGAAAAATAAGGAATAAAATTAGCATTATTCCAAATGAACCCTATTAGTTCAAAATATTCTTTTCTCCACAGGAAAAAATACTTTAATGAAAAAGCAGGTAACCTTTCTATGGGGTTCTCTCTAATTGGGAGTAGTATTTCTTTATAGTGATTATAAATATTCTGGACAAGGACACTTTGCCTACAAGAGTTCAGCTCCTGCTTCATCAGGAAGCTCTTCCATATTAAGTATTACTTATTATATTTATTTTAATATAGAAGAATGACAAAATTTACACCTGATTTGCATTCCAAGCTTGCCCACTAGTGGTAATAACACAATTGTTGTTCCCCATTATCTGTTGCTAAAAGTGATTTGTGCCCTGATGCAAGTGTCTTCATTCACTCACATACGTATTCCAAATACACTCATACACAGAAGATTTTATAGAAGGATGCTACTTTTTCTTCCGTGCTGGCTCAAGTGTTTCCACCAGCGATGCAGAAGCAGATATCAGGCTCCTCTCACCACAGGAAGGAACCAGGGTAGTTCCTAACTGCAACAAAGTCTCCCCAGGTGTAGGCCCCTTCAAAAGTCAGGAATCCCAGCAGAATGCTGGGAATGAGACCTACCTTGATGCTCACTGGCCCACAGTCACCATACCTCCTGACTCCTTATTTAGAGAGAATCCATGACACTATATTTTGTTTGGACCATTTGGAGTTATGGCCTCCAGCTGCTCTTCCCTGCTAGAGATCTTTACCTCTGATTTAAGTTACTGAAAGCTGTGCTTCACGAGCACGTGTTGCCTTGCCTTGAGGATCAGAGGATAAGGTTTTCACCTGTTGGCCCACCTGACTGTTGGGTATTTAAGCCTCCATGGTGCTACTGAATAAAGGGCTTCTTACCAGTGACTAGAGGTCCGTGTTTGTCTTTGCATGTTTCAACTTCCAGCCCCTAGCGCGAAGCAGCTCAGTATCTGTATGGTACCGCACAGAGCACAGCCAGAATGGCGTTGTGCACAGCACTCATGTCTTCCATAAAGAAGGTTCCTCCCAACCTGTAAATTTTCATACATGCCAATCTCTTAGGAAATTCTCTAGTTTTCTTTTACCTAGTTTGAATTTAGATTTCTCATCCGAGTATGTCTTTCTGATGCCACAGTTATGGCCATGTGTTTACCACTATTTGTGGTCCATCCTTCCCCAAAGTTCAATATACTTTTAGTTCTGACACTTTATTCTTTGTTGACTGGACTGGAAACTGAAATTTTAGACATCTTGTCAGATACCAAGCATTCTCCAAATCTCCCTTTCTTTTCCCCTCATTCTTGCTGTCATTCTCTCTTGCTCTCATTATTGCTCTCCATGTCTTTAACCATAATTCTACTAAAACCACCTTCCATCACTTTTAAATTCATACAAGAATCACTATTTTTAAAAAATATCTCTTTCCAAATTCTCTACTTCAGAGTCTTTGTAACACATCATTCTGCCAACTTGCCATATGGATAGAACACTCCTGCTCTAATGAGTGCTACTAATCCCATGACTGTGGAATACATCTCTACCTCTCAAGTTCTGTCTCACATCCCCCTGCATCTTGATGTCATATCACTGCCATTCAACAGCGTTTTCCTTCTACTAAAATAATCTAGCATTCCCTCAATGTTTGCTCCTTTCATTCCTTTCCCAAAGAAATGCTCTTTTCTTATCACTGCCTAGAGCAAGCCTGCTCATCCTTTATGCGTTAACTCGTATGCCTCAAGAATCAAATCCCTTTATTTCCATAGAGCTTTTTAAAATTTACTTTACAGAACTGATCCCATTCTACATTTTATCAAACTCAATGACCATGTGTTCATTTTTTCTCTAATGAAACCACCAATCCATGGGGGATGAAATTATATTATCCATTTTCATATCAAATATCAGGTTTGGACAGGGGTGTGGGATAATGCATAAAAAGTATCTGTCATGTGATAAGAACTGTGTGATGTGTTTTGAGCATAATGACCCTGAGAATACTTTTATTATATTTTTTCTATTGATGAGAACTCTGTTTTGGTGTAATTGAGTTTATAGCACAAAGGCACATCTTCTGTCATTATAGTAGCAAGTCCTGTCTGATACATTCATGCATCCTTTATCTTATGTCTTTGTGGCCATGCTTTGCTCCTTTTCCCAGATATGACAATTTTTCATTATGACAACTTTTCATTATGTGCTTATCTTTGTAATTGTTATGGAGTTCCAGGAAGAAATATAACATGAACTATACTTAACACACACACACACACTAGTAGAAGAGTGTTTGTTGAATTAACAATAAACAATTGGAAATGGACACTACTATGAAACTGAAATATATCAGGTAGTTTTTGTTTAACACTAAAATCACTTATACACAATTCCTAAAAATTAAAATAAAGGTTTTTAAATAACTAAAGAGTTTATTTAAACTGACATAAATTCTCTAATCAGGTTACTGGGACTGATTTTAAGCAAGGACTTGATGCTTGATGTATATAGAATCTAACAATAAAATAAATAAAAATAAATAAAAGAAAGTGTTATTGAGCAACCAGCAAATACTGCAAGAATTCAGAAAGAGTTGTCATCTGCCTCTGACATCATTTGGTAGTAAAATATTGGTATAAAAGGAATGAGGAGAAGCTTCTTACTGATAGGATGACAAGAAAAAATCATTTTATGGTTCTATTGCTTATTGTAGACAAACACCTTGCCTTTCAGGGATACTGGATTCTTAGAGGACATTATGGCAGCCAGAGCTCACTGTTGGGCAAACTGGCTTTTTCTGCACATGCCCTTCCTGAATATGTGGTTTGTACTCATCCTTCTTTAAAAGGTGCTAAAATCTTCTCCAATAATAATAATAATAATGCTATGCGTTTGGTTACTTAAGGGTTTTTGTTTGAGATTGTCCAGGCTGTGCTTTCAAAATTGAAGACAGTTCAAGACTCTTGGAGATCCAGAAAAAAACTACCACAGAGGACAATCAAATTGAATATTGGATAGTCAAGATGGAGTGCTGCTCTCGTTAGTTTATTCCAATGTGAAATCTGTCACTGGAAGTCAATAATTGGATTTAGTGGACTAAGTTTGAATTTAATGTTATTGTATGTGCTGAGTTGAGCATTGGTTGCATACACGGGAACTTATACCTTTTCTACTATTTTACTAGGATGTAGGAAATTTCAGTATTGGAAAAGTGTAAGTGTTTCTTTTGATATTTTTGTATTTGGTTTTCAGAACCCCCAAGTGTTAGTCTAAAGTAACATGGGCATTATCTGCAAGATGTAAGCAGTGCACAAACTTGTCTCCCATTTCAGATTTTCAGGGTAAGGATTGTCTTACAAGAACCAATGCCAATGTCTGTGCATTTCAAGGCTTACGAGAAACTGATTGAAACTTACTGAAATGTATCAGGTAGTTTTTGTTTTACACTAAAATCATTTATACACAACTGCTAAAAATTAAAATAAAGGTTATTAAGTCATTAAGGGGTATTTAATAGGCAGAATTTGTATATAAAAGTTGTTATGTACTCTGCTTGGCTTAGTAAATGCCTGCAATGGAATAATAATAATGTATGAGCAAGTGTAGATGCTTTCGGTATAATCAGAATTAACAGGCAGTGCAACTTACAATACTGTCAAGGGACCTTATTGCTCTCTTTTCCTGACCCTGCCCAGGTCATTCCCCTATGTGAGACCAAAGAGACATTTCAATGACAAGTGCAGTATAGGGTTTGATTTTTCCTTTCAGTTTACATTTGCAAGCAACAAAGAAAGGAGGTGGGATGCAGAAAGAACATTTAAAAACAGCATAATGCAAATGAGGTTACTTTAAGAAGCAAGCAATCAGCATAGGTACATGCCTTATGTTGTAGTCCCAAAAGCAATCATTGGACTGCATTCCCAGCAGGGAAAGGGAAGACACTGAGTGCTATTGAATATTGCCAAATTTTATAGTGGTTTAGCTTGAAAATATTTAGCACAGATGTTTCTGTAATTGTGACACATTGGGAAAATTCACATGTTCAATAGCCCTCTCACTGTCTCTTCCATCTGTGCAGTGTGATGGTCCACATTTACTGCACAAGGCCATTATATGAAACAGATAATAATGGAGTCTGGCTCAAGGCCCATAGAAAGGGTTTCTGGTGCCATTTGTGTATCTTTGTTTGTTGCATAGATAGTAGATAGGTAGATAAAGAAATAGATTGTGACAGTTTTATTTAAGA
>JAQHUG010000147.1:643453-654537 GCA_028555095.1 Dicrostonyx torquatus | reverse complement strand
ATGTACAGTTAAGACAGGAAGTTTAGAGAAAATTGATTTGAGAATCAAATTTAAAATGGCATCAATGATAAACAACAAATATACTTAAAAACTAGAAGGAGGTCTTAGGACATGACTCAGTTGTTGTTTTACAGACAACATGGATTTAATTCTCTGTATCCACATGGCAACTCACATCTATCTTTATCTCCAATTCCATGGAAAACAATTCCTTCTTCTGTCCTCTGTGGGCACTATACACACATGGTTCACATAGGCTAATACATATAATACAACAGACAAAATACTTATACACATAAAGTAATATAAAATATTTTAAAGGAGGAGATGGAAGCTTTCATGTGTATATTTTAAGAAATATATAAGTAAAACTTAAAAACAAAAACAGTAACTTGGCACTTAGAGAGGCTTGTGTGGCAGCACAGCTCATGAGTTACTGTGAAAGATGACACATTGAAAGTTTGCCCTAGACATGGGAGAATATACAGGTATACTTCCAAAATCCAAAATTTAAGAATTTTAATGCTCCCATGTCTAAAATCTTTCAAGTGCAGACATATTTCAAGTAAGAAATTCTGTCCTCAGCCTTATATGACAAGTTACAATGAAAAAAATGTGTATTGTGATGTATATATGTACCCACAGGGTTATATACAAATTGTTAAATAAGAAGTAAATAAATTTTTTGTTTCAATTTAGGAGATATTACCCCAAACACTTTATTAAGCACTTGAAAACACAGCCAAATAAAAACATATAAGATAGTTCTTATCCAAATTTATTTCAAGTGTGACATATTAAACTATATTAATTTTGATGCACTGTAAAAACAAATTGTAACAGGCTTGTCAGTTACCCTTACCCACATCCTGGTCACGGATAGCTTAGCTTATTCTCTGCTCTGGGTTAATGTGAAGGTGATGGTTACCCATCTCTGGGAAAGAATGAGGCCACTTCCAAGCTCAATGAGCAGTTCGATAATTCAGTGATTGAAAAATACAGGTAGAGTCACTTGTGCCTTTGTTTGTTGTCAGAGTCTGCTCATTGCTCTATAGACCATCTCCCATCTTTGCATACAGCCTCTGCATTTTGGAAACAAAAACTATGTATAAACTGCCTCTCCTAGTGCTTGGAATTTCTATTTGTCTTCTGACTCTTACTATACCAAGTTCTCTGTTTTTGTAGGATCATGTGATTAAATTGGGTCTTCCTGAATAATTAAGGATCAGTCCCGCATAGGTTCATAATTGGTAACCTCAATGACAGCTACAAAATATTGTCATCATGTGGCATGGTATTTTCATAGGTTATGAAAATATGGACATGGACACCTTTTAGGACTTATTCTGTCAACCAAAATGAGTGCGGTTCCTAAGACAGTGTGTGTTGACCTTACTGGTAGATGTTTGTATCATGTGTGTTTTGTATGTGGCCCTGTTAGATGGCACACTGATTTCTATCTCAGCTGATATTTCTCATGTATGAAATCAAATATAAACAAACATGAAATGTGTGTTCTTTTTAAATTGCTTAAAAAAACTTCAACTGTGTTGGGATAAATGCATGTTTTGAACCCAATCATGGAAACAGACTTAATGACATATTTTAAAGATAGGGTATTAAAGTTGACTGGTGAATAACAGGAATGGTGACAGCCTCAGAGAAACATGGGAAATATATCCATTCTTAGACCTATACTGAGTAAGAGTTGGCACTAGTTATCCTGTTTTTCTTGATATGTTTTTCTCAAAGATAAAGAATGGATTTGGTCAAAAATTGTCATGGTCCATTTCTGATAATTCAACAATATATCTAAATGCTTAATAATGTATAAGGAACTTAACAAAATGTATTATGTTATAACTATTTTCACATTTTACATAAAAGTAACAAGCCTATTTTCTACCAAAATTAATTTCTTAAATGTCTCTGATTTTTTACAAAGCTGTTTTTATGAATATTCTTAAGTTAATTTATACTTAGCCCTAGGAAAATATCAAAGTTTATGAAAGAAGGGGAAAATGTCAGGGTCTGCATTTAGGTGGTGATGAAATACAGAGAGTACACACAATGCTTTTCTTCTAAGTTAATGCCTTTAACACACGGAACCATATATTTTGATTTAACTATGATTTTAAGCATGATCAAGTATATCAGAAAGTAGAATGTAGAGTAAGTCATCCCAGAACAAACATCATGCCCACGTTTGAGTCAATTCATTCTATTCCTCTCAAATGTCATTTAAAGAAGATAGAGACACCTATGTCTAAGATTTCAGTTAAGGCTGTTTGGCTAATGGACAAAATACATTCTTCCTAGCAGTCACAGTATAATTTAACAAATTTATTGAAGATCTAACATTTCCTAAGTTTCTTGATAGTTATTACGAAATAAAATAATGGAAAACTTGGTCCACAGTTCCATAAAAAGCCTCAGTGACTCCATTCTGATGTCCTTTCTCACCATGCATTGTTGATTCAATTCTACCTTTAGCTAGGAAGTATGAGTCAAAGGAAGATCCATTTGAGTTTGCCAAATTGTACTACCCAAGAAAATCACTCTTTCTTGGTTTCTCTGAGCTGTGTGTGACAATTGGCACTACAATCCTCCTAGCAGGCAACATCACACAGATTCACATCCTTCAATGATGTGGTATATCCTTCTGTATATGTGTTTCTTTATTGGTTGATGAATAAAGATGTTTTGGCCAGTGGCTTAGCTGAGTGAAGCCAGGTGAGAAATCTGAACATAGACAAAGAGAGATTCAGGAGGATGCCATGCAGCTTCTGAAGGAGACAGATGTCAGAACCTACCAGTAGGCCACAACCTCATGGTGAAACACAGATTGATAGAAATGGGTTAATTTAAGATGTAAGAGATAGCTAGGAATATGCTAGAGACATTGACCAAAAAATGTTGTAATTAATATAGTTTCTGTCTGATTATTTGGGTCCAAGCAGCTGGAAAACAAATGAGCAGTCTCCTACTACAAAATGGTAGCTACCATCTAGGGTATGAGTTCACATAAGACATAATAAATAACTAAATAGATTAATTAATTAATTAATTAATAAAATGTTTAAGAGGACATCTAGATCAACAAAAATCGTAGTCAAGTGAAGTTTCTTGGCCACCGCATTTTTTTTTCCAGATAGGCTCTGTTTGCAGGCTGCAAGCAGAGACGTTGCTCCTTTTAGAAGGCTTGCTGGTTAGTACGGGCAGCATGAACAACTCTGGTTCTTTAGGTGTTGTCTGAGGTTTCTGTAGTGCCAGGTTCCTCGCAGCCATTTAGTCCCAAAAAAATCTCATAGAAAGTCTACATTAGTTATAAACTGATTGGCCCATTAGCTCAGGCTTTGTATTAACTCTTATAACTTATATTATCCCATTATTCTAGTATATGTTAGCCATTGGCTTAGTACCTTTTTCAGTGGGGCAGGTCACATCTTCCTTCTGTGTCTGGACAGGACTGAGGAGGAATGGGCTTCCTCCTTCCCAGAATCTTCCTGTTCTCATTGACACCCCCCAGTTTCTGTCTGGTTGTCCTATACTTCCTGCTTGGCTATTGACAGAATATAGACAATTGTCCTGTATCACTTCCCACTCTTATTTTTCTATTTAAGAATGTGGGCATAGTTTTCTGGGCTACTTCCTGCTGGTTGGGGGTGATGATAATCTTATGGGGACCTAAAGAAAATTTAGAATTATGATCAAGTCCTGACTAGAGTATCCTGTGAGTCTTGATCATCTGAAGCAGCAGTCTTGAATCTGTTATTGATGTAGAACTCAGACATCCAGGCCATCTGTTCCTATCAGAGATTTCTCAAGTGGTCTTCCTTGACCAAACCTGTTTTTTCTTAACTTATAATGAATCCACAGCCTCTCATTTCCTGTAAAAACAAAAGCAAAATCTCTTCTCCAAAGTAACATACCTTTTGACTTCAATTTTAAAGTCAAGGTATTTTCAAAATACCTATCTTGGATTAAATTCAGCAGCATTTATAAGCAAATACTTTTAGCAGCTGTTGCTCCTTCCTCAGCATTCAAACAATTCAAAGAAAGTATAATAACATGCATTATCAAGATTCTCTGTGTATTTTTTATCATTACATGGCTTTATTTTAACCTCTATTTCTTTTATTTTTACTTTTTGAGACAGGCTCTCTATATATCTTTGCGTGCCCTGGAACTCCCTCTGTAGACCAGGCTGTCTTTGAAATCACAGAGATCCACATGCCTCTGATTCACAAGTGCAGGGATTAAAGGTTCGTGCCACCACACCTTAAATATACAGAGGTCTGTCTACCTCTCTTCCCAAATGTTGGGATTAAAGGTGTGTGCTTCCACACCTTGAACTCACAGAGATCTGTCTGCCTCTGCCTCTCAGGCAATGGGATTAAAGGTGTGTAGTGGTGCAGGAGTTCCTTCTGTTTGTGTGTTGCTTTCATTGCTTAATGAATAAAGAAACTGTCTTTGTCTAGTTGATAGGGTGGAACTTAGGTAGGCAGAGTAGACAGAACTGAATGGTGGGAGGAAGAAGGAACTGGCAGAGTCAGAGAGACACCATGGATCATCTGCCTGAGACAGACACCAGTTAGAATCTTGCTGGTAAGCCACAGTCATGTGGCTATACATAGATTAATAGACACGGGTTAAATTAAGATGTAAGAATTAGCCAATAAGAAGTTACAGCTAATGGGCCAGCCAGTGTTTAAATAAATAGAGTTTCTGTGTGATCATTTTGGGTGTAAGCTAGCTGGGTGGCTTCGACAAAAAGCAGGCCCTCTTTCCTTCAACATTTTGCGAAGTCTGACTGCAGAACACTTAAATGAGGTTTGTGATCAGAGTGCTACAAGTTGGTTAATGGCATTCCTGGAGCTGGGGTAGTGAGCATGGCACAAAGAGCTGACCATGAACATACCTCTGCTATGTTGGACAGGGCAGACCAAACAGGCAGGGCTGTAGAGTTGGTCCTAGCCACACCTGCTTAGTATTAAAAAAAAAGATGCTCTTTGTCAATAAAAGGCTTTGAAATATACATTAGGAGATATTCAGACATAAAAGACAACTAAATGAGACACGGTGTGCTTAAAAAATGTTTGTAGGCTTGGGAGAGAAAAGAATAAATGGTATGGATAAAACAAAGTCTTTAAAGAGACAGCAAAAGTTATATTAAAGTCTATAGTCATAGATTAAAGGAGTAAAGAAAAAGAAGCCACATAAAGATGGAATATACACAGAGAGTCTAAATTATGTATATTATCAGGTTTTCTATGAATCTTTTGACCGTAGAGAGACATTTGATTGTGGGGGCTGCTAAGATAAACCAACATATATTTTCAAGTTATCTAGACTTCAAAATTTTAATCTAAGGACATATTACTTTGGAAAACAGATTCTGCTTTGTTTCCACAGAGGATGGGAACCTGTTGATTCCTTCCATATTAATGTGGTTTGATGGAACAAGACACTCCCAAAGGTATCTGTGATCTCAAAACAGCAGGAATCAGTTTGGAGAAAACAACACCCAAATTCCCAAAATGATTGTTTATAAATGTTTGTTTTCATTTAAAGAGAGATATGATATAGAAATGAATACTTTGCATTGGCATGGATCTTGGTTTATTGATAAAAATTTAAGGTAGATTTTGTTACAATTTGTATATGTATTTCTGATCTTGTTTAAGGTATTACAGTTTTACAGCTCATTTTAAATTGTAAAGTATAATTAAAAATTATAGATTAATAAATAGTCATCTATAATTGTCAAACTGTAGTCATGTTAGTTAGGTTTTCTAGGTGAAAAGCAATATATTTCAGTTGGATAGGTATTCTTCAACCCTTTCAAATACCTACAGAATATAGCATTTAAAATATTTTAAGAACTTAGACTTTTTTGGACAGTGAGACATGTCTGCTTCTGGCAGCACCAATTATTTCAAGAGGATGATGGGCATCGAAGAGTCTGCTTACAGAGTGTGTTAGCCATTGGTCAAGAAACTCCTTTTGCCTGGACCACTTAGTGGTATGCTACATAAACTGGACATGAAGGACCCACAGAAAAAATGAGTAATGAATTTGCCAAAAGAAGGTGAGACAATACTTCGGGGTTCCTGCTCCACCAAAGAAACTGCAGACATTCTGAAGAAAAAAGTTACATACAAACTGCCAATATAGGCAAAACAGTCGTTCAAATTTCCTGCTTCATGCAAAAGTCTGCCAGATACTATGGGCCTGCAGGCTGAAGATAGATGGCACAACCTTACAAAAGAACTTTGGGTGACTGTTCAGGCAGTAAGATTTCTCTGTCAATTCTAGAACTTTGGAAGTTATTTACAATGTACTTCATGTATACTTAGGCAATATTATGTTCTTCTGGGGTCTTTGATGGAATTGATTATAATTATAATTATAGTTTTCTTTACTTATGATAAAAGATAAAACTTTACACTCACAAAATTATTTTAACTATAATTCTTGCCTGTTAACTCTTTTTTGTATGTAATTTTGCTGTGTTTAAGTTAAAGCCTTCTTTTTATATTTTTGGTTGTGAGCCTAGCCTTTAACGGCTGAGCCATCTCTCCAACCCTAAAGCCTTCTTTTTAATTGGACAAAAATGAGAGTTGGTATAGAATGTCCTTTTGTATATGTGTTGCTTTATTGGTTGATAAATAAAGCTGTTTTGGCCAATGGCTTATCCAAGTGAAGCCAGTTAAGAAATTCAAACAGGGATAAAGAGAGAGTGGGTAGAGTCAGGGAGACTCCATGCAGTTGCAAAAGGAATCAGACACTGGAACCTACTGGTAGGACACAGCCTCATGGTGATACACGAATTGATAGAAATGGGTTAATTTAAGATGTAAGAGCTAGCTAGGAACATGCTAGAGTCATTGGCCAAACAGTGTTGTAATTAATATAGTTTCTGTATGGTTATTTGAGTCTGGGCAGTTGGGAAACAAGCAAGAAATTTCCTATTACAAAACTTCAGTGCCTACTTTGTTTTGTGACTGCTCGCTTTTCACCAACTTACTTCCCTAGAAGTTGAACACAGCTTCTCTTCCTTAAGTGTGTTTTGATCTTTACTTTAAGGGTAACATAAAGTAGGATGGCAATAACATCTTATGGGTCCTTGTTAACTTACTTTATGGCATAAGTATTTGAGTGTTGTGAACTGAAGTTCCCGGGGTAAACACATAGACATATACCCATGTTAAAGATTTCATAAACTTGATCAGCTGATTAGAATTTAATAATTACAGGATCTGGAATATTCCAGAAACAGAGACAAATTAGTTTAGTCCCCTTAATTATCACTTATCACTTTATCGATGACCTAATTAACATCCTTTACAGATATCCACTTTTGTAGATTATCACTCTAACATCCTTTCAGCTATCAGGTCAAACATTTAAAGCATATTAACTCAGCACACCACTAATTTCAGGTAATCCCATTGTTAACAATAATCTCAAATAATGTCTGAAACTTTGATGAAGATTTCCTTCATTTGCTATAATCCATCTACTTGATGCTTCTACCATTTATTTGGTAAATGCCTCCATTTATCAATTTTTTGTTGTTTTTCTACAGCTATAAAAGTGATCTAATTATTTCAGCATAGCAAAATGTTATTGGGAATGACCTAAATCAATTCCTCCATGATATGGTCATTCATATTTGCTTCTGAATGAACTATATTACTTGTTCCTTTTGTGGAAGGAAATGTGTTTCATGTCTACAATATGAACTGTAAAGTGTATCTTGGGTCTCTCTTTTTTTATCTCCTTGGCATTTAAAACTCGAACCAAATTATAGAAAGAACAACATGAGTTTGTTTGTAATGAATAATGCCTGTGGTTGTAGCAATTAATTGCAAAGTTGAACCTGTTCACTACATCAGACCAAGAACAGCCCATATTTTGAAATGAATACAACCCTTCACAATTGAAGCTTGTAGCTTTAAACTTTCCAAGTCATGGTTAAATGATTTCATTAGAGCTAATACAGATGGGAAACAAATTTATATGTTTAATATCTGTGGCCGGTTTTCTCTCTCAGCTTTCCTTCATCTATCACAGTGGTTGTGCTGACAGTAACTGCATGGGGGAAAGAGAAAAGTTATGAAAATTTATGGCAACCAGAGATGAGCTGAGAAGAACTGTTTACTAATAATATTATAACGGCAATCATGTGAATCAAGAATCAGTGTTACTATCAAATATAAAGGTCAGAAGAGTCTCTTCATTCTTCAAAGAGCATGCTATCATGTAGCAAGCTTAAAATATTTCAGGGTGCTCTATTTCACTTTAATATACAATTACAAATACATTTCTGTCTCTAAGATTAAAAATAAATATGGTTTAGACCTTAGGGTATATCAAAAAGAAAAAAAGAAAGAGGGGTAGTCACATTTCTTCATTGCTCTGAGACTGTGATTAAACACTGGAATGATGCACAGTAAGATCCTGTCTGCTCTCCATGACATAGAAATATTTGCATAATCGGAGCATAGATTCTGAAAAGGATGATGCCATGAGCCTTGGCTGAACTGATGTATTTCTTTTAAAATTTATAATGTATGTAGAAAGCAATCCTATTATAAGAATAATGCTATGCTGGTTGTTAATAATTACTTTTTTATCTAATTTTATTCATTTTTGGTTTCAATAACATTAACCCTTACATAAAGCATGTAGGTTTCCAACTCATGGTGCCAAGGATTGCTTATTTAAAATTAAGGATAGTCACTTACGTGAGAAATGAAAGAACTGATGAAAAGAATCCTATCACTCTTTCACCGTGTTACTCTCTTCCTTTAACACATCATTAAAGCTTAATTGAAAAGTCTAATATTATCATTTTTAATGAGACATAGATCTTAATTCCTGTTTGTGTCCCTCCCCATGTTACTATCTAAATTGACCTCTCAACTTTTCAGTCCAAATTTGCATAATTTCATACCATATGTCCACATGAATCATGTACTTTTAGCCTTGTGAAGGTAAGACCTAACTGTGATTTCTGCAAATAATCTGTAACTCCTTTTGACAAATTTTACTCAAAATCTATGAGATAGATGCAATGATTTCATTAACTTTCTGAAGAATGTAAATTCTAAGCATCAAAAGAGCAGAGGAAATAGTTGGTGTATAATCACCATTGTGCCTTCATGCAGCACAGGGTGCTGAGTACTCAGTAGTGACTACCCACAGAGTAAGTGAATGATTGAATGATCCTATTCTTTCTCCTGAGCAGTTAGCACCCCAATATGAGAAGTTATACAAAACAGGAGGGATACCTGACAAAAAGGTTACATTGGGGGCACTGAGCCACACTGAACAGAAAATTGCCTTTCTCCAAAGATAATGTTCCCATAACTTTCCTTTTGCAATGACAGAACTGCAGAGAGCTTCCCCAAGTGCTAAGTTCAATCACAGTAACATTTGTTACTAGGAAACATTTCATAGTACATGGTAGAGTAGGCATGATGCTAAGTGTTTGTATGCATAACAGAATTCAGTTTTCATAGTTGATTATTAACAACCCCAATTTATATATGTAGAATAACAGAGCATGGAATTATCAACTAACAAATATTCTGTTGCATCATGAGTGTGGGGTCTGGAAAGGGCCCTAGTTAGATTCCAAACATCCTAATTTTTTAGGGAAGATGTAGATGTCAGTAGGGCTAATACCTGAACACACCAGACTCCTTGGGTATAGGGGCTCCAGTTCAAGTCTGGCTTCTTCCTGCTGACAAGGGACAATATGTAGAATGAGGAGTTAGGAGTGCCTGGGCTCACACTCAGCAAGAGGTAGGGGTGGAGAAGAACTTAGTTAATTGCCATCCTGTAGACTTCAGGCATCTGCTTCTTATGGGAACTGAGAAGACAGATTGCTAGGAGAAAAACGTAGATTGTTACCATCCGTCCCATGAAAGGAGCAAGTAATGGGGAGGGTGATAACCACCAGAAAGAATGGAATGCAGAAGTGCCCTGGTTGTACAGCAGAGGCAAGGGTGAATGAACCAGACACAAGAGCAAATAGACCCTTTAAAACCAGATTTAATTGTTTGGTAGGTGCCCACTGGAGACTGTAGCTGTGGTACCAATAGTGAAGTCCCATGAGCTAGTTCAGGCATTATCTGGAAGGCCCTCTCCTCTGTAGGCTGAAAATGGGTCGGGTCAAAATAGGTTCTGGAAACTGATAGCTTTTACCAGACCAGATTTATTGATACAGTAGCAAAGCTTCTCCCAGGAACCTGCAGGTGGCTATAAAACAACTGGAACAGAATTATATCTTGGTGTCATAGCAAAAGGCTATGGGTTAAAAGCCATGAACATTTTAGAAGACAACTAGATAAAATTTAAAACTTTGAACCTCTGAAGTTACATCTGAGATTTGTTAATCCTTGAGTATGAAGTCTATGAAAGAGGCACAACTGTCTGTACTTTTAGCAGGACACCTACCAAATGAATTAATGAACTACGAGTAGACAGATCTGAGAGGGATAATAAATGAGCGTTTTTCTTTTAGCTACCCACACAATCGCAAGTCTCTCTGTGGTCTCCGATGAACACAAGTCTCACAAGCAGTGCTTGTCTTTAGCTGCTAAGCCCAGGAGGCCTGACAGATTTTCCTGTGGGGTAGCATTCCATGTAGGTGTCTTGGCAGGATGAGACAATCCATCCCCCAGTGTCCTGTTGTCCAGGTCAGCCCAGGAACAGGCAGCAAATGAGGTGGAAGCTGCTTTTTGTTATATTGATGACTCTGCCATATCCAAACAAGCCTCCAGGTGGAAGATTTTCTGCATCCATGTTTTCTTAGAAATACAGGATGCTGTAAGAGCTGGCATGTGTCTATTATAATAAGCTTTTTTTATTTTTTTAATGCCATACTCTCAGACATGTAAAGGCACTTGAGAATCAGGGTATCTTTACCTACTAGGTATATCTAAATTAGACAGAAGTTGTTTTAAAATAAAGAAACAACATATCAGAACCTATGGGATGCTATGAAAGCAGTGCTAAGAGGAAAGTTCATAGCACTTAGTGCCCATATAAAGAAAATGGAGAAAGCACAC
>JAQHUG010000147.1:625915-641678 GCA_028555095.1 Dicrostonyx torquatus | reverse complement strand
TGTGTGTGTGTGTGTGTGTAAAACTACCGAATTTAAGAGGTGCAAAACTGATAGCTATGTTTACAAAGAGAGCACTTCTTCCTGCAGACTGTGGCCCACATCACCTTTTGCCAGTGGTTTGACCATGACCTTTATCATATTTCATTGCAATTATGTACTTATATGAATTCATCAAGGTGGCAATGACCTTGCCTTATTTTTTAAATTCAATTCATAACAGAGCACCTGAACTATAGAAAGCTTCAGTGTGATCTTGCTATATCTTTGAATCTTTCTAATCCTGATTAAAAGATGAGGCATTGTGAAGAAAGGTCAATTTCGAAGATGATGTTGTTTAAATGCTATGAGAAGGAAGCCCAGAAACTGCCATTGTCATTTTAAACACTTGATATTGAGAGATTCTTATTCTTTGAAAGAATGGGAATGCCAGAAATGACTTCATGTGAAACATTCAAGGAACAGTGCTTATGAATATTTTGTGTTCACAAGCTAGTTAATTAAGGTTGAGGGTACAGCAAATCAAGCTCAGCTACTACTTCATGATGCTCATGGGAAGAAAAACTTAAAATATGTATTTTTCCAAAGTTCTCCTATAAGATGACTTAAATTTATGCCTGGTTAATGGAGAATAAAACAATTTCTCTGTAAATATGAAAACACTGGACTGAAATTGCTGGAATCTCACTGAAGAACTTAGTAGGGAACAGCTTTGTCTCTGTAGATGAGCGAATGAAATAGTTTATGTAGAAAAATTAAGGATGGGGCTAGTGAACTGGCTGTCATGTGCTTGCTGCCAAAGCTGATGACTTCAACATGGAACTTGCATGATTTCAGGAAAGGACCAACTCCAGGAAATGTCCTCTGATTTATACCTATGTGTTGTGGCATGCATATGGCTATCTTCTCTGTCTCTCTCTGTCTCTCTCTCTCTGTCTCTCTTTGTGTCTGTCTGTCGGTCTGTCTGTCTGTCTGTCTCTCTCTCTCTCTCACACACACACACACAAAGTAATAAAAAAGAAAAAAAGAAAGAACAACTTAAACAGAAAAAAATACTTCCAAGATTTGGTGTCTTGATGCATTTGATACATTGCAAGGAGAGTTTCATCCACCAAGTCTAAAAATAAGATGATATTTTTAATACAGGATTTTTACTTTTTGTCTTAATACTTTGTTTCCTTGTTTCCCTTTTTCTTATCAGTGTAGTTGTGTCTAAAACAGCAGATAATTATATAAAAACTTTGATTTGTTTTTCTATTGTAATTGATTTTCACAAAGACCACAGACACCTCAAATTAAATATAGATGTTCTTTCTTTTGATCATGATGATCTGAACATTATTTCATGACATATTAACTCACCAGTTATTTAAATAGCATATTCTCAAGTAGGTATTAATGTAGTAGGTGCTTTTTAATTTGTGGTTTCACAGCCTCTTATTCAATAAACTAAATTAAAATATCTAGAATCAATTATATATGTAACAAATATATATATGTGTGATTTTGCACTTACAATTTCCTATACAGTACAGCATGAATGCACAACATTTGTACACTGTTAGATGCTATAAGTTACTAGAGATGATTTAAAGTATATAGCTAGCTATTTACTAGTGACTTATGCCAGTACTTGGATGACTGAGGCAGAAGGATTGCTATGAGTTCCAGTTCAGCCTATGATAAAGAATGAAACACTGTTCAGAAACTAAACAATAAACAACAAAAAGGCAAAACCCTATGAAATAATAAATTAAATAAAAACTAAAGATCATGGACATATGTGTATAGATTAGATACACATTTTGCTCTATTTTGCACAAATGTTTTGAGCATCTGTACCTTTCATTGACATCATGAGACTCCTATAGGTAGTGAGGGAAGACTGAATTAGGAAGAAGTGTTGGAGAAGGGAGTCAGCTGCTTCTTGGTTCCCGGATGCTCAGCCCCAAAATAATCACACAGAAACCATATTAATTAAATCACTTATTGGCCCATTAGCTCTATCTTCTTTTTTTTTTTTTTTTTTTGGTTTTTCGAGACAGGGTTTCTCTGTAGCTTTGGAGCCTGTCCTGGAACTAGCTCTTGTAGACCAGGCTGGCCTCGAACTCACAAAGATCTGCCTGTCTCTGCCTCCCGCATGCTGGTAGCTCTATCTTCTTATTGGCTAACTCTTCATATTAATTTAACTCATTCCCATCAATCTGTGTATTGCCATGTGGCTGTGGCTTAACAGCAAAAGTTCCAGCATGTCTGACCCTGGCTGCAGCTCCATCTTCCAGCATACAGCCTAGCTTTCCCCGCCTAGTTCTGTTCTTGCCTGCCATAGGCTCAATGCAGTTCTTTATCTATTAACCAAAAAAAGCAAAACACAGACAGAAGGACCTCCCACACCAGTAATGTACAGGTTAACTGTTTTGGGCAGGGTGATTCACTCCTGTACTTCTAGCACTCTTAGATTTGAATCAGTAAGATTACTATGTGGCCATCCATGTCTATGTAGAAAAACCAAGGTAAGTCTGGACTGTAAAACTGCTGCCCTTATTCTCTCATACCTGGCAGTGAAGAAAGGATTCCATGACACATTTGATAGAGGAAAATGAGAAATATAGAGAAGCAGGTATTAGCCTTGATCACTTGATTTTACTGCCCCATCACCCAGGTGAGGATTATATGTGTGTACCATAATCAACTTTTGTTTTATTTTTTTAGATATATTTTTAATTTGTGAGTATTTACAAATAGATTTTCACACCAGTACAGTACTATGTGTGTGTGTGGTACCTGTGGAAGTCAGAAAACGACAAATATCCTCTGGAACTAGAGTTATAGACTATTGTGAGTTATCATGCAAGTGCTGGGAATAAGCCAGGGTCTTCTACAAGACCTAGAGTGCTTTGACCTCTGAACTGTATTCAACTCCATGATCAACTGAGATAGATATATTTATCTTTATTTATAAAAATACAAAATATAAAAATAACATTAAGTGATGGCACATAACACTCCACCCTCCTAAAGAGTAATCAGGCTTTTAACTCACAGTACACGGATTGAGAGTAGGCTACTATTTCCTTTATGCTGTATTTACAGTTCACTTCCCTTCAAGGATGGACTGTATCCTTGAGCTGTGGAAAACCCTTTTTCCCTTGAGTGGGGTTTGTTGCATTATTATCACACTGACAAAAAAAGGAACAAAGACATTCCTGATATGTCACAAGATGACCCCTTAGAAATGTTGATCTGGTTTTGCTCAGTTATCAAGACTGCTGAACTGAGAGTTCTAACTGGCTATAGGGTGAGGTTTGCATATGGCTAATGAATTTTGAGGACTTGGAACAGAGTAATAGGGAAGTACCTCTGGAAACGAGAAGGAAAACTGGTGGCTGAGAAGTTGATAAACCTATTTGATTAACTTCACAGTCTGCCTAAGGTTTTGCATAAAATTCTTCACATTGAAGCAATATCCCTTAAGTGTTCGAATTACTGGCTGTCACTTCATTCAATAAGAGAACCTCAGACTTCTGAGGATTCAAAATAAATACAAATAAAATTAAAACAAAATCAATGTTCCCTCAACAAAATATAGTAATTTAATATATACTCACTGGTATCAAACTACTTCAGTTCAAATCGAAATTCTATCAATCATACTGGTAACCATGATATAATTTTAAAAGGAGAAAATAATGTTGGGTGTTATTTCTTCCCACAGTGTGAAAATTAAGTATGCTGATATATTTATTGTGTAATCATTTATTTTACCTAAGTCATATCTTGCTTTGCATCATACTACTTGGAAGATACAGATATTTGATTTCATTGTTGTTCTCTTTTGTTTTTGTGAGACAGGGGTTCTCTATGTAGCCATGGCTTTCCTGGAACTCGATCTGTAGGTCAGGCTGGCCTCAAACTCAGAGATCTGCCTGCCTCTGCCTCCCAGGAGCTGGGATTAAAGCATGAACCACCACCACCTAGAAACATATTGATTTTGAATAGTAAAACAAGTGATGTGGTTCACATATTCAGAAACATTATAGTGAACTACATTTTGACCATGAAAGTGAGTGACTCCATAATTCTTGGTGGAGAGTTTAGTCAACAATTGTCTACTGCCTGGAGAAAACCTGGCATATCAGTATAAGGAAAAGAACATAGGGCACTTTAATTCTAAATTGTCATTTTTAAGAAATGGAATGTTTGAAAAATAGATTATTGGACAAGATACATTCTTTTAATTTTACATTTTGTAAGAAAGACTGGTAAATATTTTCTAAAAAATGTAGGGAAAAAACATAAGCTAATTGATTATATTGTAAGTTGAGTTTTACTTGGGCTACCAAGATCATTTATTTCATTTTTTCTGGGGTGAAGCACAATTAATAAAACCTCAGAGTCAGAAATTAGGGTTCAACCCTATGATGCTAAAAGCAAAACAGCCAGTCACTGGTTCTTACCTCTATCTCTGTCTGAAATGGTGATCCTGCCTCTTGGAACCTCAGGAGATTGCGTGTCTGAGAGTTGTTTCCTTCTATTTTATAATCCTCTCTAGGGCTGGGATTAAAGGCATGCACCACTGTCATTAAAAGCATGCACCGCCCAGTTTCTAGTAACTAGCAACTAGTGTGGCTCCTGGGATTAAAGGTGTGTATTACCATAATATGACTAACCAGTGGGACTGTTTTACTCTCAGATCTCTATTTGTTAAAATACAGTTAAAAGGCCACTACACTTGGATTTGCTCTTTTACATAATCTCAGGGTGGAAATGACCTCTGGAAACATAAGGAATAAAGAAACTACAAACTTGGCTTCATCTTTTCATCTCCTGTTGCTCAAGACCAAAACATATTTCATGCATGATCAGAATTAATGTGTATTAGCTTGCGTTCATTAAAAAGGCTAAAAAACTAAGAAAGAAATAACATTTTACTGATTTTCTACTGTTTTTAATGGAATTATACTAGAATTTGTGGTTTACAATGTCACTAAACATTTTTTTAATTTAAAGCACTGTCCAGATGTTCTGCCATTCATTATAGGAGACATCATAGTATCTTAGGGACTTTCCCCTCTGTATATTTTTATTTTCAGGTAGGACAAATAATTATGTATTTATTAAAGTTTAGAAAGCTAGTGAAGCAAAGATGAAAAGAGATTAACTGAAATTCTGGCTATTTCATACGATTATGAATAACTCTAAATCTTAGGATACATTTCTGTGTAAATTCCAAGAAAAATACTGATCAAACCTTGGAAATAGCAAAATTACAGTAAATACATTTTCTTATTGTTTTGTCTTCTTATTATTTGATCCTGTTGTTTTGTTTGCTTGTTTTTACATAAGACCTCCAGAACATTAAATTATGGAAAGGAATAACATTTGGTGCCACAATTGCTATACAAAGAGGATCCCAGTTCTGTCTTACCTTGTTTTCTTGTATGACTAGGACTGTCTTGGTCTGCTCGTCATCACAGTGTTGGTCTTGTCTCTGCAGCTTTCCTTCTTATTTATAGAAATATTCTATGTTTTTCAGAGGTTAGTCAAGACCCCTTGTGCCCTGTAATAGGTGTCTAAAGTGTCTTGCTCATCATAACACCGTGTGGAGTAACCTTAAGATCTCATGGTCATATTGTCTTTTATAGAACCAGAAAGCAATTGGGAAATTACCTACTTTAGCATATCATTTGCTGAAGAGCACACTAAAGCCAGTGTAACTAATGTAGCATGATATGTAAGAGCCCTAGGTGAAGTAATAATTCCAGCTTTCACTCTACCTGGTCAAGGTTAGCTTTATAATGTCTATTATTACTTTTCCTTTTAGTACAATTTTTACCAAAATTGTGTTATTTTATGGGTAATAATAAGTATCAAATAGAAAGAGCTCACATAAAGGCTATGTATTCTATCACTATGTAGGGCTGGGGAATGAAGATCCTTATGGCTGACTCGCATGCTCACTATGTATTGGATTCTAATACTTCATGTGGCAACCCAGACCTTATTTGGAAAATTCTGTGTAAGATCCTGTAACTAGTTCATTTAACCTACATGGAAAATCAGTACCTTACAATGACATTAAGGTCTGTGGTCCATTTGAGCAATATCTGATTCTTTTGGTCAAAATTACAGCAGTTTCCCAGTAGCTTGTAATGGAAGTAGCTTGTGATGTATCATTACTTGTCATGATTTGTTCTCTACTTGGGGTTCCCGAAAGGATACACTCTTCCTGGAACAACTTTAACTGACTTCCTTCAAAGGGGTTTCCTCGATTGATTGCTGCTGATTTTTTTCTTTAGCTATTGTTTTCAATTATATTTTGTGATTTCTACATCACACATCTCCATCCCATTCATTTTCCCATCCCTTTGTATGGTATTTCCCATCAATGCTGGGTCCTCACTGAAACTCCTCTTGATTTTCATGTTTTTGTACTTTGTCATGGAGAACATACAGCTTTGGGTCTGTGTAACTTGTCCCTTTATATGTTCCAGTAGATCACAGATGGGGTAGATGTTGGGGTGGGCCAATGTATATGGTTCTGGGCCTGGGTAATTTCAGAGTTGATAAACCTGCCAGCTCCCCGTTGTCCTCACCACTAGGGTGAGCTCACCTGCATTGCCCTGGCTAGTTCACCCCTTGCAATGATGAGCAAGGGTGGTTATCCAGCATTCAGGTCCTCAGGGTTAGTTCTCCCACACCTACACCTTCAGGGACAGTTCCTCTGTGTTGCCAAGGTGTGGTGTAAGAACCACTTTTTTAACTGCTGCAGCTGATGAGCGGGACCAGCTTTCCTGCTTGTGACCCCAGAGCCAGTCCTCCCACCTGCATCAGGCATTGATTGGCAGGAGTGGGTGGTGGGAGTTGAGGGGAAGTGTTTGCTGGTATGATAGGGCATCTATACCCATTGCCAATGCTCCCCTTGACAGATTAGTAATAGGTAGTAACTCTACCATGTTCATAACTTCAGCGTTGGCTCACACACACCCTCTACCAGTAGAACTGGCTCTATTGTGCTGCCCAGGTAGCTGCTGAATATTTTGAGTACCTAGTTTGATTATGTTTTGCTTTTTATCTGCTGCTTCTACCTATCTGTCTGTTTCTTTTTATTCTTTTTCTTGCTATATGCTCAATAAGCTTAGTCATTTAAAACCTAAAATACGACATTGAGGATTACTGTCTAGAGAAGTGAACACTGCCCTATCTCTCAATTGCTTCATATGTTGGCTTCTTTGTGAGGGTTAAATACAATTTTCCTGCAGTTTGTGTTCAAGGTCTACTGGTCACAGAATGTTTCAATGTCTCTATTACAGTTCTTGAAATCTTTTTATCACACAGACATTATAGGCATAGTTTAAAATTTTTATATGTGATTATTTAGCTCTGAAAGGTAAAATTTAAATACTTTGCATTACATTTTTGTGTTTTTACAGTAGAGGAGATAGTATCATTTGTTTAAGTTTATAAATATCCATTATTTCTGTCTTTATTAAACATCAGTCAAGCACAAAACTTCACTTTACCTCTTAAAACTTGTCAAGACTAGAGGTAGTATTAAGTATAATTATTGATTGTTAGATGGATTGTTTCAAATTTTGAGATTTTTCCTTGCTTTTTTTTACAGTAAGAAAATGAAAATTTATTAATTAATCATATCCCTATGAAAAAGATTATTTTTATACCTTTCAGTTATGTGTCATTTAGATTATACTGGGAAACACAAACTTCTAGTTAAAAACACAAAAGCCTAGTTAGACACACAAAGGTCTAGTTAGATACAACCAAAGTCTAGTGAGCCACACAAAAGTCCCTAGCTGGGACACAAAAGTCTAGTTAGAATGCTTTCTATTTTCATCTGCATGCATACTCATCTTGTGAAAATAAGAAAGAAAATTTTATCTGTATTTTCTATAACAGCTATGGAATTTGTTGGTATATTTGTTAACTAAAGACCCATGGCTCAAATGTCTTTCAGCTTAGTCTAACAATCCCGAATGCCTATGGTAATATCATATTCAGCAGTAACCATGACTGTCATTTTAGCTTCAGATGGCAGTTAACACCACTCTGAATCTTTTCTTTATCATGTCTATGTATACCAGAACTTAGTTCTCAATGCAAGTCATGGATAGTTGGATTCATATCCTGTTTCAATTTTCTTTTTTTGAGCAAATATTTTGGCAAGAGATTAAGCTGGTGAAACCTCCTGAGACCTGTTCGGTCAACCCAGACCTGGGTCAAGAGGGATCAGGAAATGGCAGACTAGCTCTAGCTTGTCAGCAGTTTGCCTCTGTGTCTGTATTTCTGGTAACATGTAGTCACATCAGTGTGGGGGACTTTGATCTTATTTATATTCTACGATGTAAGAACACTGTACATGTGTGAGAGAATGTCTGACTATGTTCCTCTAATTTGTCATGCCACACAGTTCATAATATTGAGCTTTAAATAGGACATACAAATGTGTATTAGGCTGCAAAATATAAATTTTGAGGACTAAAATTCCTGACATTCAAAACATCACTCAAACATTTATGAGAATTGGATCACTCTTAACTTTTGTTGTTTTATAATACCTAGTAATTCCTTTAAATGGCTTAGAAACTTATTTGACTGCTTTCAATATGCAAAGTATTTTTTGCATTGATAAATTTCAACCAAAATAACTTGAATAGTGAAATACAGGATATCATATGCTACTGCTACACAGAAATACAATGGAATTAACAATAAAAAATGAGTTTTCTTACAGAAGGAAATCATTGTTTATTTAAATGTGACTTAAGACACATTTAAAAATACAAATCTTATATTTTTCCATCAGGCATATCCAATATAGTAAAAATATTTACAAATTGCTCCCAGTTGTGTAAGCAACTTTGAGTTCAAATATTTCTGCTTACAGTTTGACATATCAGAGGCACTGCTGTTTGGATTTGTTGAACACTTTAAACCCAAAGGCCTCATGCTTATCATTGCTAAGGGTTCTGCCAAGTGTTCTCATTACCATGGAAGTGCTTAGATTTGTATGTGATGCTTATGAGAATAGGTGTTTTAAAGAAGAAAAGACTCTGACACAAAACAATCAGAAACAATGTGTGAAAAATGAATAAGTGCAACAGACATCCATTGGCCCTACAACTTAGTTGAGTTAACATGTTTAGGAACATCTGAAAATTTTGAAGATGCCTCACAGGTTCTTTAAGTAAAAGCATTACAGAGAATTCACTGAAGAGGGGGTTGGGAATAAAGATAGGAGTTATAAGACAGAAGCTAAGTAAGTGATTCCTGAGAGAAGCTGCACATGGCGACCTGAAGAGAAGTAAAAGTGCAGAGACTGATCTTTTAGAGAAGTGACTAGCAGATAACCCTGAGACTACTTATCTGCCAGTTCAGGTTCAATCACTTATTTTAAGGATTTTAAGGATCAAACACAATGATAGATATGAAGTACCTCTGGCAAATCACAGAACATGTTAATAACTGACATATAACAAATATTTATTTGTTACATAAATTTATATTATTTTCTTCTTTCACTGGACAAGTAATTGAATGAGGTTCCAGGTGATCATAACCCCTAACTATGGGACCTTCCAGGTGAGATTTCATATAGAGAAATATCAGCTGTCTTCAAATTCATAACACTCAAGATGCATAAACATAGTAAGTGGTTGTTTTATTCTGTAAGTATTGGGAAATTAATTGGCCACCATTAGATGGATGAGTTTGAACAACCTAATCTGATTTTATGACTGAAAATATAATAATTTGTTATAGATATAACATTACATATATGGTGTTGTGAACATGGTAAGAATTTTGGTCCCAGATAACAACAAAGGAAGAAGGCTAGGACCTGAAAAATGGTAATATGAGTTGGATGCTCTGTCAATACAGTCACACTAGAAAAGGATTCTGAAGACATGTGACCACAGAACAAAACATTAAAGATAAAGACTCTGTGTTTATGTCACATTACCTAGCATAAAGTTTATTGTGCATTTGATTTAGAGATTCTGAAGAGCTTTCAGTACTTGAAAAAGGATCCTGAAAGAAAGGATCTTAAGGTTGCATTGTTATTGCTCACAAGAACTATAGCAATGTGTCAAACCTAATCCTTTTACGTAGCCAAAACCTTTTCTTCAGAAAAGTATGCTATCATAGTGTTTCTTTCTTACTGTTAAAAGTAACCAAAAACTAAAGCACAATCATCAGCCCTGTCGTAATCACCTACTGAACTCCACTGAATCACAACCAAAGGCATGCCCTTTAAGTTATGGTCCTATCATCTATAAAGGAATTAATGCAGAAATAGGTAGAATTTGCAGTAGTGTATTACATGAGCTATTTAAATCCTCCATAATGAGTGCCAATCAACCACCACACTCTATAGTGTATAGAAACACATGGAAGGAGAAGGATGGATGGTTGGGAAGAGCGGTGTCATCAGGAATGAGAGGAAGACAAGGGAGCATAATGGGGAAATATACACAACGGGATCTAAATACAGTATTGCATATAATGAAACCTATTATGTATGATTAAAACAGGCTAATCAACAATAATAAGGAAAATTTTACATCTCAGTTTTTTCTACATCAATCAATACACATTGCTTTGGGGGAAAAATAAGTAACAAAATCAATAGGTAGTATGACAGCAAAATCCCTTGTCTGGATTGGATACTGGCTGGTGACAGACTGGTGAACTTTCAAAACTAAAAATTTGAGAAATAGAAAACTTCAGGAGACAAAAATGACAGTAACATTGTGAATAAGAGGGAACCAAATGAAACAATTGAATGTCTTCATAGTAAAGCTTTCACATTGAAAATGAAATGTTCCTATCCACATGTCAGAACAGTGAAACATAGGAAATAGATTCTGAAACACAACAAACTGAAGAAGAGGGTACAGGAAATGCTAGGCTTGGCTCTCTGAAGATAATAGAATTCAACTGAAAACCCAGATCTATTTGTTTTGAAATCATAGAAAGTTTCTGTAATTAATAGCCTATAATCTTTAAATAGCCCCAGCTTTACATTAAGAATAAGGTAGTATTCTTAACCTGTGTATAAGGTAATTGGTACAAATAAAAAGAAATGGTATGTTTATTCAGTTGAGACTATTTCCACAACTTGTAATTTTGGTTGTTGGTGTTTTTCTCTAATGGTTTGAGAAGAGAAATTTCTTTGATGAGGGAAGGGGATTATACGTACTGACTGACCTTTAGAATGTGGTGACAGGTCATGCCTATTTAGTATAGTGGTGATTTGAGATTTTTCCTCTGAGATCCGTAACTTCACTATCACTGGATAGTTGTCTAGGCTTCCAGTACTAGACATGATTATCCTCTTGTTTAGTGGGTCTTAAATCTAATTGAAGAGGTGCTGGTTATCACCAAGGTATGCTTGCAACTATTTCACTCATACATTTATAATACAACTTTTACGTAATTAGGTTTAGGGACCATTGTTGGAGAGGGCATGGAAATAGTGTAAGAGCTAGAGAAGCAGGGGATTTTGTTGAGATCGTGTTTCCAGGAAATGTCAGAAACTACGCCCGTGAAGTCTCACAACATGACTGCCCAAACATGAGCTGGACAGAGGCAAGTAGTAGACATGACAATATGAACAGGAGAAAACTAGAGTGGCTTCAGTCCTAGATAAAGAAATATAGGCAACTAAGAAATGCTAAGAATGAGAGAAAAAACATCTTCCTTGGAGAACACAAAGACCTGTTTCCCTACTAAACTGTCATATTTGAAAACTTATACATAAGTAACATTATGCAAACTGAGTAGTTTGTGCATATATGTTTTAGAACATACACACATACACACACAGACACACTCTTACCACTGCCACTACCACTACCAACAATAATTTTAAAAAAAAGACTGTAAGACCGTAAGGTTGAAAGATTCCAAGGGATGTGGGTTATGGGAGGTAAAAAAAGGGAGGGAAAAGAAGGGGAAAAGATTCTATTATGTTACAAATTCAAGAAATATTTTTAAAAGAAATAGTATAATGTGAGAGGTAATTGGTACAGCTATTATATTTCACGTCAATTTGATTAAAATATTCACAGTAAAGAGAAGTTCAGAGTTCAGTTTTGGCTATAAGATTCCTCCATCCCAAGAAAGTTGATCAAGGTAAGTCTCTGTGTTTAACTTGAAACTGTGCTACATCCTGGGAAATATTCAAGACAAGGGCATTATCTCAAAGTAACAATTATCAGTCTCCCAAATTCTGCAGGTTTCTTTCTTCCCTCCCTCTGTTCCTTCTTCCCTTTCTCCTTCCCTCCCTCCCTTCTTCCTTCCTTTTTATCCTGAAGCAGGCATACAAAAACTGCCTATTGCATTATACATGACCTAGTTTTTGCTGTTTCTTTGACCACCACTCACAAGAGTTGGAACTACCATGACAAGAAGCCAACGTCTCTGTATTCACCTAGAGCAAACATAGATTTGAATGTGGTTTTCTTTCACCAGAATGGAGTTCTTTCACATACATGTTAAACACATGTATGTCATAAAGTTCCTTCACAATTTATCTATGAATGCAATATTTCAATTATCATGTATATTTACATATAGTGAATATAGATCTTTTCCTTTGAAGTTGTTTCGATTGCCTGTGTCTCAAACATATTTGCAGAAAAACAAATTTTATTTTTTATTTAAACTTTGGTCATATTCATTGTCCTCTGTGAATCAGTACCAATTCACAAAACTTAGAAATGTACTGTCATTTTCAATAATCTATAAGGTATATTTAGAAATCAACTCTTATGTGACCTCCCTTGGCTATGAGATTTACCAGATAAATAAATACACCTTGGCAATGTGATTGCATAGAAAGAAGAAGTCTCCAGCATCCTTTCTACTGCATGGAACTCCAGTAGGCAGGTGCCTCCAGGCACTAGGAATGACTGTAGGATCAAATCATTTTGAAGGAATCTAAGTACAGAGCAAACAAAAGATGGTATCAATTCTCATGTGACTATTGGCAAGTTGAACGATGAGATTACCAACTTAGAATTGAGGCATCAGACCAGAACATGTCCTTTCTCTCCATCCTGTTTATAGTCAATTAAGAAATACCTTCAATTTCTTGATAAAAGAAATAACTAAGATGTACTGCCCGTGGAAGCCAGAAAAACTGACTTCAGAGTTGGCTGACAGGTTCATTCAGCAAGAAATCGGTCAACTTTCAAAGATTACAAGGCGTACATTTCACACAGTGCCAAGAATAATAAAGTTGCTGAGCCAACTGAGAGTTAAGAAGGAGCTTGGGCAAATTAGAGCTCAGCTTGGAAAAATATGAAACAGATTAAACCTTTCCTCCCTCCCTCCCTCCCTCCCTCATCTAAACAAATAACAGGGCCCAACACCTGGGCCTACTTCGTCAAATTACCCTTTTCATACCTCCTCTCTTGTAACAATCATAGTCTGCTTTCAGGAGCCTATGACCTTTGTCATCTGGTCTTTGATTTTGTTCATTGGTCTGTCAAGCAAACTCACTCTTCTCAGACAGTTTCCCTATAAGGGAAGGAGTGGTTGGTGTTTGTCTAGAATATTATGACTACAGTCTAGGATGTGTCTCCTACCAGTCAGGGTGCAGTAGAAAATCCATTTTCTGTCTTCCTGCAAAGTGAAGAGGAAGCTTTGCCACTTACAGTGTTTAATATGTTTCCTGTAAATGGAGGAAATGCTTGTTTGAAGTTCTACGCTAAACACCTTGATGTTCACAGGGATAAGGCAAACTACTTGATGAAAGAAATCATATTCAGAAAAGATTGCTAAGGGAGGAAGGCAGACTATTTATTTACATGAACATCAAAGAACCTAGTGTGAATTGAAACTACTTTTTATTCTCTGAGTGATTTATGAAGAATAATCTGCATGGCTGGCAGAGAAATGTAGTGTCTTGATGGGCTTTCTTTTGCTATTTGTTTTTTAAATCTCGGTATACTAAAATTCTATGCTGACAGATATTTTTGGGGAAATAATTTATACTTTCTATTTTGATAATTCCTAAATGCTAATAAAGTTGAAGAAAAAAATCACTAGTATTTTGGCTATTCTTTAAGGAATAACCAACAATTTGACTTATGCTAATACAATGAAAGGCACATTTAACAAATAACTTCTAGCCATGATTAAAGGCCTTCAAAATCAAAGGCAGTGGAGTATTGTACAGATGCCAGGATAATTTAATACAACAAACAGAAACCTTCCAAGTACCCACAGCCATAATGATCTGCTGCCTAATACAGTATTCTCTTCATGAAAAATAATGTATGGTTTTGTAAATGAAAAACTTAAGAGTGATGCTTCAAGTGAGAGAAAACCGCACATTCTTAAATCATTAGCTTCCTCCTTCTTTCATGTAATGTACCTCCTTTTTCTCTTACCAAGGTTGGCTGAGCTTTCAAGAATAGGGAGGGAGGTAAAAAGGCAATCAACTTCAAAACTCATTTTGGCACAGCACAGCCAACTGCATCCAATTAAAACATTAAACAGTATGCTAATAATTATGTTTCCTATAGTGCCTTTTCATCAAGGATTTCAAAGTCAAATTTACAATTCCTCAATTATGCTTTAGACATTCATAATTCTGATTGCTGGCAAGCCTTTCTACCTTCCCACTGAACTCTCACTTCTATATCCAACTGAATTTGATAAAAGACAATCAATTTGCCTTCCAAATGTGTTGGCCGCTGTCCCTTAGTCATCTTTCGTTTTGGTCAGCAAGCAGAGTTGACAGATTCTGAATACTTTGTAAGCAGATGCTGGCCAATTCTAAAATGTTAAAATTTTGAATTATAGGCTTTTAAGAATGAATGAAATTTTATGACTTGAAGTTGTAAGTGCTTATCTTGAGGTGCAATAAAATTCTGCTAGCATAAGCAATAGGTGATTAGCAAGGAGCCTTCGGTGCTTTTAGAGCTCTTCTAAGCATACAGCTCAAATGCAGTATGGCTTGGGCACACTTTTAATCTCAGCAGCCTCTGGGAAGCTGACAGGCAGACACTGTGAGTTCCGAATAGACCAGTCTAGGTAGCATAGGAAGACCTTGTCAAACAACAGGAACAAAGCACCACAATTAAGCAAATCAACATTCAAGCATGAATAAGAGGTACTCACAGGTTTCCAATTCTATCTGCGAAATATTAACAATTGAACCTAGGCTGTGGTGATGGCTCGTCTGTTAAAGGTCTAGGCTCACAGCCTGAAGGACAACTGTGCATTCTGGTAGAGGAAGAAACAATTTTCGTCTAGGACATGACTTCTCGCAGGTTTCCATTGTCCTGTGTTTGTTACTCCTAAGCACTCACGTTGCATTAACTAAACTCAGTACGTTGTAAAGAGACAAAAGGAGGGAGAGAGGGAGAGTGGGAGGGAAAGGAGGGGATAGAAAGACACAGAGAATGAATGACAGAGACAGATCTGGAGGGAGTTGGAAGGGTGGGAGTTTGTAGGTAGAGATGACAAAATACATTGTATATATGAAAGAAATTCTCCAAGAACAGATAAGTAAAATGAAAAGTTAAAAGCACAAAAGCAAGTATTATAGCTAATTGCATTATGTAAAGGTTTTTTTCTGGCCAAAAATGAGTGCTGAGTAAGACTATTGTAATTTCTTTCTTTCTTTCTTTTTTTTTTTTTTCGAGACAGGGTTTCTCTGTAGCTTTTGGAGTCAGTCCTGGAACTAGCTCTTGTAGACCAGGCTGGTCTTGAACTCACAGAGATCCGCCTG
>JAQHUG010000147.1:584282-600577 GCA_028555095.1 Dicrostonyx torquatus | reverse complement strand
TTCTCCTCCGGTGGGGGTGGCTAGATCAGAAGCCCTCTCCAAGGGCCTGCCTTACAGGCCCTATTCCTCTTCCAGTCCAGTGTCCTGTTTTCTTTTCCCCGCCTATCTAAGTCCTGCCCTATCAAATGGCCCAGGCAGCTCTTTTTTATTTAACCGAACAAAGCACAGAAATACAGATGAACCCTCCTTCACAAACCTGTTAAAAGATCCCTTTCTTGTGTTATGTGTTACTTCAAAACCTAGATACGCAATGGGAAACTATATGTTATCTTCCTGGTTTCACACTTTCCTGCAGATTGTTGAAGCAGGATAACCTTTTGTCCTGGTGTGCGCATGTGTGTGCATGCGCATGTGCATGTATGTGCGTGTATATATGTGCGTGTGTGTGTGGTGTTTCTATGTTTCCTCTTCTATGTGGTGGGTGTGGGGCCTAAACCCTAACTTTGGAATGCCTTCTGCAATCATTTCTTCATCATTTTCTTTGCTGAAAGAAGGCTCTCACTGAACTTGACACTCAACACTTCAGTCAGCCTCATTTATTTTTCTGATTTTGGCCCCAAAGTGCAAGTGTTACAGGTGTGTAGAGGCCTGCTTATAATTTTTCATGAATTTTGGCAATCTGATTGGGATCCCAATGTTAACTTGCAATGATGTTGCCTACTGAGCCTCCTCTCCACTTCCATACTTGTTGTACTCCTTAGGAAAGAGTTTCAGCTCACCTGTGGCCCAGAGTATTTTAGACTTAGAGCACTTCCTTCTCAATAGGGTATAAAATACATCTCGCCCATACATTCAGATGTGGAAGGAGTACTTTGTCTTACAGTGACAAATGGATATTAATATGAACACTGAGTCTTAAAAATTGGTTATAGAACACAAGTGACTGTACTAGGAATAAGAAATCTACCAATGTTGCTTTTGTACCCTTATTTTAAAGAGAAGAATCAAAAGAAAACAAAATAATAAAGCTATTCAAAATGATTTCAAGAATATAGAAATCTTATAAACTCTACCTTCTCATTTTGCTGTATTTCTTGCATTTTACATTTAACTGGTCACTTGTCAGTTGTATGTAACTTTCTCTTTGTTTTGAAACACGTTATCTAAAATCTACTTTATTTAAATGCGTTAATTATAAAGTTATGCAAGTGTAAGAAAAGTGTTTAACCTTGTACAAGTCCCCCAAAATTTTCAATATTATTGAGAGACTCAACAAAATTATATCTTACTACACTGGTAGGAAGAGCAGTGTGGAATTGTCCCATCAGTGACAGATCTCTTCTCATTGCCTTCTTCTGGATAAGACAGGAGCAAACAGTTGATTAACTAATGCAACATAAACAATGTCTTTCTGCTAGCAGAAGAAAGTGGTAGAGCAGTCGATGTCCAAAATAAAACAAACTCAATGATACTTTTGTAGTCTTTTCTTCCCCTTTATATTCTTTGTGTGCTTTTGGTCATTTTGAGCTTTTGCTTATATATTTTGTTATATGGTGTGGTTTAGAATTCTGTGTTTTTGTGTGGGGGGGTTGCATGTGTATGTGTGTCTCACTGAAAGCATATGGGTGAGTGTGTTTGTGTGTGTGTAGGATTCTGATTCTTATGTTTTTTTGGATTCTTTGGAGTTTTTCTTTTTTTTATTTTTTTGAGAGTGGGTCTCTGTTATGTGGTTTTTTCAGTCCGGGGACTGCCTAGGCAGACCAGATTATTGTCTACGTTACTGCACTGCCACCCTGCTTTGTCGTTGTTTGTGGATTATGTCTGTCTACCTGCTTATTTGTTTCCTAAAGAAATAAAGAAATGGTGTGGAATTGGGTGAGTGGGCAGGTGGGATGATCTTAGAATAGTTTGGTGGAAAGAAATTTATGATCAGAATTTATTATATGAAAAAAATAAAGAATGGCATGTGGTAGAGAAGAACGTGTCTTTGGGACTATACAAAATGCCAAATGTTACCATGTTTTCCAGAAAGTATCAACAGGGAAGAATGACCAGATGGAACCTCCTAAGTTTAAAGGCACTTTGAAGACACATCTTAAAGGTTATGGATTAAATGCAATTCTAAATAATGGAATCACCATTATGTGGAAGATCATCTGTTCTGGGTGAGTGGCAAGAAGGATTTTTTAAGCAGAAGAATCTTCTCAGCATTATAAGTACTTATGTTTTTTGTTTTCAACCCTAAATATTTTAAACCCTTTTTTGGATTTTTAAGAAAGGGTTTCTGTACATTTTTAATTTTCTATGATGATTTTTAAAACTATTAAATGAACAGTTCTAATCAATCTTTACTTGACAAAACTATCTACACATTTGTTTAAGCTGATTAATGTGCTCATAGTGGTCACAGTTAGAACATTTTTTTTTGCATTTAACTTTAAAAATAAGTCTTGTCTTGGGATAAAAATATTCTCTCCATGGTTTCACATTTACTATTGCTGCCATTCTCATTCTCTTGCTTGAAGTGAATAGGATGATCCAGATTGACAAGCCCAGACTTCTCTCTTCCTATCTAAGGGCAAATAGACACATTTCAAGCATTTTTTAAGGAAGAATTAGTAGTTTTCCAGGGAGTGCTGACCTTCTGAAAGTAAGGTCAAAATAACAAGAAAATGCCATGAAGTATTAATCAGACCAAAAATAATATCCTTGAATATCTGAGTTTCCCCATTTAAGTTCTAATTTTTTATTGAAAACATGACCATCATCATTATTTTAAAATAAGATAATGTCTCTTATTAGTAGGACAAATGTTTATGAGAACTTGATAAGAGGACTATCAGCATGGGCTTTAGTTACATTGATAAATGAATGGCTCAGTGTAAGTGGGTCCCAGTATATGTCTGCAAAACCATGAATGTAAAGAAGGCTCTGCAGATATGTTCTTCTATTTCAATTTCCTTCTTTCATCATCTTTGAATCTATGTTTGTATTGCATGGATTTGGAGAGACATAGAAGAGAATGAATTTTCAGACACATTTCTGTGTTTTCACAGATCTATGTATTTTGTTTTTGCTTTATTTTCTGATTTCTACTCTATCAAGATGCTATGGGCATTTTCACAGTTTATAATCTGCTCACCTAGACATATAACCAGATTACCCAGATTAGTACAATTATGCCAGGTCAACTGATTTGATTCCTACAAAAGGTTTTTTCAAATGCATTAGCAATAGTTGCAGCAAAAGCTTGTAAGTTTTATAAAGCTCTTATTCAGAAAAGAATCTCAATCTTGTCTTACCAACCACAACCCACCTACTATAATTTTTAGACGACTTTTTGCACAGTATTTCTTCTCTGCGTGATGACTGGTTTAAATTGTTGCTCAGTCTGAGGTACAAAAACTCCTGATTAGCAGCCTCTTGGAAGCCCTGAACAGTTTCTGTTATGACATTCCTGCTAAGGGTTACACAATGTCACCCAAAGAGCCTAGTGATGTATGAATACAGGGAAAAACAAGAGAAAAATATTTGACAAAAATCTGAAGAACTTAATGAAAACACTGCAGTTTAATTTTTGCTAAAAGTCATCTTTTGAACAGGGTCAATACTCACAGAATTGGACAGCTTTTTAAGCAGTTTGAGTGTTACTTTAAAAGTAGTAAAATGTCTATGTTTACTCTTTAAGTTACTGGATGGTGGAATCTAACTACACTTGTCAGGCAAAAAGTTACATGTTGAGAATGTATGCTTCCTATTTTACATAAGCACATCAAGATATTTTCCTTATTAAAAGAGAAAAGAAATTAAAAGATTAATTTTACTAAAGAACTATTGCTTTGAAATCATCTTTTGACATCGTGATAATTGAACTAAAGGCCCTATCGGCACAAATTTGCATATAATTTTTCATTTTTATTTCAGCTGTATTGAAAATTTGTTCTAAGGATTCCATTTGTCTTTTTACTTTTAATAACTTTAAAAGCCTGCTATGATTGTCTTTCTTTTAGCCTCCCCTTTTCTTCTCTCTTCCAGCTCTTTTATTCTTCTGTCTAGTCTTTCATGTTGCTTAGGAAATTAAAATTAATTAAGGGAGGTGGTTCTTTTTAGATACAGAACTCTAAATTTCACTGTACACCTAGAATAATCTAAGTGTGTCCAATTGCTCCCACTCTTATAGAAATAAAAAGACGTGCTGTCAATTTCACTTCAATTACAGATGTACAGCTTTTTCAAAGGAAGAGACATACACATACAGACACACACAAACGTACTTACATACATACATACACACAGATACACACACACACACACACATGAATGCACACACACAGTACAAGGCAAGCCATGATGTAGACACAGCATTGCCATCGATTTTCTGTAAGTCTTAAAAGATTTCTCAGTGCCTAAGCTTAGACAATTATTTTATTTATTAGCTATTAAACATCTTTAATAATTTGATGTTTGTCTACCATTCCACATATTTGAACTATGCTCGAAAGAGTCGTTCCTCGTTTTCTGTGGGGGTTGTATCCCAGGACCCTGTGAATACCCAAATCCAATGAGGCTTAATTGTTCCATGTTAAAAAGCAGAGTATGTTCCCAGAAAACAAATGCATGACTTTAAATCACCTACACTGTTAACAGTTCCCGTTACAATGAAATTCCATATGAATTATGGTTTAGTGTACTTTTTAGGGAATGAGGAAAGGAAAATTAAAGTTTGTATATATTTTTCACCACAAATGAAATTTCCAATATTTCAGTCTATGTTTTAGTTGAACCCTTGGTTATTTGAACCTTCATAGAATGACATGTGAAGGAACAACTGTCCTCAAATTGTAGGTCATGAGACAAGACAATTTCCTCTAGAAGACCACCCCATTCTGCACTTATAAGTTTCTCCTACCCTCTTATTCTGTCTTGGACATTTATAATGATATTTAGACATAGAATTATGAAGCACTTCCTTCCTCACAGAAGAAAAGTAGATGTTTTCATTCCTACTGCCGTTCCGGCTGGTCCTGCATTCTGCACGACCACTGCATTCTTGTCAATACTGACCAGCATTAGTGTCCTAAAACACAAGAAGACATGAATGTGGTATGTACCTTGCTCACCTTATATTTAGAGTTTGAGGTTTATTATACCTTTGCGTAACATACATAGAATGCATGTTAAGTTTCTACATTGATTACATTTATTTTAATAGCAACTGTATAATATTTCAGATGTTTTATTTCAATAAATGTAATTCCTCAGTCAAGTATGGACATTTTTATTTTGTTTTAAATGAAACAAAAACTAATGCTCAGAGGTGATAAGTGATTTTCCAGAGGTCCCACTGCTGTCATTGTGACAGATCTGGCATTGGAACTCAGAAAAAAAATTAAAGCCCAAATTGTGACCCTCACCTTCTCACCCCCTTAGCTTAAGAATCTCTTAAGTATCTATTCATTCTTTCCAAACCTAAGAACTAACAAGATTTTGTTGTTTGCAGATTTTCATTTGCAAATCTTTCACATTCCAAAGGCTGTGTGAACTGGTTTATGTCAGAAAGAATCAGATATAATATAAAAGTGGGGTGTGTGTGTGTGTGTGTTGTGTGTGTGTGTGTGTGTGTGTGCGCGCGTGTGCATGTATAAGGGCACCCATTCCAACCTATACATATATGTAATTGGAAATAGCAATATCCTACTGTGAGAAAGTTCAAGCAGTACTATTTCTTTGAAGATCTCTTAGTTTTGTCTTTCTTGGGATTTGCACTTTCCAGGGAAAAAGCATAAAGAGACACATTGGTTACACAGTAACTCTCTTGAGTGACTATACTTCTCTACTACATAAAGTTATGACAGTGTTAGCCACAGACTGCAACAAAGCTAAGAAGTAATGAGGCAAAAGAAAAAATAGAGTTGCTTTGTGCCAAACTACAAGTTGAAGTTGGTCTTTTTTTGTTTTTAACTTAATTTATTGATAATACAAATTTTATGGCAGGTATGGGAGAGCAGCAATAAAAATTTAGCTGGCGACATATGGCTATTCTATCTAGTTTGTGAGATTCATGTATCTTCTTATGGTTTATGCATTCCTAACTCAAGCTTCACAGAAATTAAACATCACAAGCAATGTTTGTTTTATTGCTTGATCTGTCTCCTCTCTTTGGAAGGGGCAGAGAATCAATGTCCTTCTATTAATGTCCATGTATTGTTTTATGTGTCCCTTTCTTGAAAAGTCCTATCTCTGATAAATATTTCATGTTAAATATCTGGTGATATAAAATGACTGTGTGACTCTCAGGGTACAAACATTGTAAGTATGAAGCAATTAAAGGTAACAAGCAAGTATTCTGTAATCTACATTGAAACCAAAGTGAAACTGTGCTCTCACTTTCACTGAAGAGAAAAGTCTAAGTTTAGCAAAGTAAAGCAAAAAAGGGAAGTTCACTTATTTTAAAGAGAGGACCTTTTAAGTTCTGGGAACTACCTATATTCAGTCACATATACACATCTTTGGTTTTGGACTTAGTTTTTTCTTTAATCCTTGCAAGATTGGAAAGTGCCATTTAAAGAACATGGAATAAACTGTTCAAGTCAACGCCTAGTCTGTGGGGTGTCTGAGATGGTTTGTCTTGGATGATAAGAGAAAGATGTGTCTTAGGAGTGTCACTGGACATACAGCATTCTCCACCTTAAAATACATTCAATGTGTGAATGCAGTACAGTCATCGAAGGGAGTTTGGATATTGGCACTATATGTAGGTTGACTAGTCTCAGGTTCTCAGTGACCTAAGTAGTATCTGGGGTGGTATCTATCTTGTGGAGTGGGCCTTAAGTCAAATCAGATGTTTTTTGCTTAAAAGTTATGGAGAGGTTGCAGATACAAAGGACATACCTCAACATAGTAGGGGCAGTTTACAGCAAGTTCATAACCAAAATCACCATAAATGGAGGAAAACTCTAATCATTTCCACTAAAATCATGATAAGACAAAGAAGACCACTCTTTCCATACCAACTTAATAAAATACTTGAAATCTTCGCTAGAGTGGTAAGGCAACTGGAGGAGATCAAATTGGAAAGGAAAAAGCCATATTACCTTTATTTGCAGATGATATGATAGTATACATAAGTGATCTGAAAAATTCTACCAGTAAACTAAAGCTGATAAACATTGTCAGTAAAGTACCTGACACAAAATTAACTCTTAAAAACAGTAGCTCTTCTATATATAGATGGCAATAAATCTGAGAAAGAAACAACCCCTTTCATATTAACCTCAAGTAATGAAAAATAATATCTTTGGGTAATCTCTAACCAAGCAAGTTAAAGAACTTGTATGATAACATTTCGGGTCTTTGAAAAAGAAATCAAAACATATGTGAAAGTAAAAAGATCTCCCATGGTTGAGACTTGTGGAATTAACACAGTAAACATGGCCATTCTACAAATATCAATCTACAGATTCAATATGATAGCCATCAAATTCCCAGCAGTATTATTCACAGACACTGAGAGAACAATTTTAATTTCATATGGAAAAACAAAAAAGTCAGAGACATAAAACAATCCTGTTTAATAGAATAACTGCTCCCGGCATCACTGTTTCTGATTTCAAGTTGTACTACAAAGCCACAGTAATAAACACAGCATGTTACTGGAACAAAATCAATCACATTGATCAATGGATTCAAATTGACTAACTAGACAAATGTACACATCTATAGACACTTGAATTTTTATAAAAAGGCCAGAAATATCCACTGGAAAAAGGAGAATATTTTCAATAAATGGTACTGCTTAAACTGGATGGCTGCATGTAGAAAAAGCCAAATAGATCCTATACAAAACTCAACTCCAAATGGATCAAGGACCTCAACATAAGACCAGATACGTTAAGTTGATAGAAGAGGAAGTGGAGAATATTTTTGAACCCATTGGCACTGGAAAAGACTTTCTGAACAGACTACTGTTAGCACAGGCACTGAATACAATAATTAATAAATGGTATCTCATGAAACTAAGAAATTTCTGCATGGTATAGGACACAACCATTCTGACAAAGCATAAACCTACAGAATGAGAAAATATTTTTTACCATCTATACATCTGATAGAGGACTAAGGTCCAAAATATAGAAAGAACTCAAGAACTAGATATCAAGAAAAAATAATCCAGTTAAAAGTAGGGTTCATATCTAAACAGAAAATTCTCAATAGAGGAAACTGAAATGACTGAGAAACACTCCAAGAAATATTTAACATCCTTAGTCATGAAGGAAATGTAAATCAAAACTACTTTGAGATTTCATCTTATGTCTGTTTGAATGGTTAACAACAATAACACATCTCATGCTGATGAGGATGTGGAGTAAGAGGAAGACCCATCCATGGATGGTGTAAAGTTGTATAGTCACTAAGGAAATTATTCTGGTCATTTCTCAGGAAGATAGGAAATGATATACTTCAAGATCCAGCTAATCTACTCATGGGCATATACCCAAAGGACACCTCATCCTATCACAGAGACCCTCGCTCACTCTTGTTCCTTGTTCATTACTGCTCTATACATAATAACCAGAAACCACAAGCAACCTGGATGTCCCTCCAGCAGAAGGATAAAGAACATGTAGTACATTGACAATATGGAGTATTATTCACCATCTAAAAAATGACATTATGAAAAATGTAGTATATATATATATGTAATATTCTTTTTATATATTTATAAATTTTTAAAATTATTTATATTTATATATATAAATATAAATTAATTATTTATATTTATATATATATACATGCATATATACATGGGAGAGAGAACAAGAAAAAAATCATCCTGAGTGAGGTTTCTCAAACCCTAAAAGACAAATGAGGTATGTGTTTCTTTATATGTGTGGATTAGCAATTAAGTCAATGAAAACTAAGCTAAAATCTATGGAACCACAGAAGTTAGATATGGAGTAAGGGATTAGAGCAAACAAAGAGTTCTTTTTAAGAAATGGAAAGAAAATAGATGTGTATGGGTGTTGGGTGCTGGAATGGAAAGATTTAGTGGTAGGGATAGAAGTGAAGGAGTTACAGAAGGGAGAACAGGGAGGGACAGTTAAAATCAAGGGGCATTTGAGAGATAATATGGAAACCTAATAAAATGAAAACTTCCTAAAATATCGTTACTAGAAGAAAATATAAATGAAATTTCTAACTAATGGGGAGACAGAAACCCAAGTGCCCATATCTTGCTATAAAATAAAGCTTTCTGTACCATGATTGGGTTACATCTACTTGAGTTGTGGGCCAAAGGGACCCTATGGAATCCCCAAAGATCCCAGACTGTTGTAAAGACAGTAGGTTGGCATCCTCAAACTGGCAGGAAGGATCTATTGCCGAGGACAACACCCATATTTGAACGTGGAGATACGTAGCTGGTACCCAAATAGAGAAATCACTCTTTCATTCTACCATCTTTGATACAGGAAGGTACTCTGTATGCAATCAAAAGAGAAATGTAAACACCAACCCAGTAACAAACCCTTTATCCAAAATGATGTCATGCCTGCAAGGTATGCTAGATCAGTGGTGACACAAAACTTGTGCGAGTAAACAGCCAATAACTGATTTGATTTAAGGACCCTTCTAAAATATGTCATACTTGTCACTGCTTGGATGACCAAGAACCAGAGACTAGATGGCAAAAGACCTAGGGAAAACCAAATAATTCTGAGAAAGAAAAAAAAATAATGGTAAAATGAATCCTAGTGATATTGATCAATACTCATATTTTAGAGTCTTTTTCAGCTCTCACCAGAGAAGCTTCTTTCTTCAGCATATGGGAGGAAGTATTTATGTCCATAGCCAGACATTACATAGAGGATAAGAGACATTGGACTACTCAGCTCTACATGGAATGTCTCCAACAAAACCCTTCCCTCCGAGCTCAGAGGACCACGTGAGAGGAAGCAGAAAGAGTATAAGAGCCAGAAGGGATGGAGGTCACCAAAAAAAAACAGGCCCTCTAAGTTAACATGAGTAAAGCTCATATGAATTCACAGAGATTGAAGCAGGCATAGAGCCTGTATGATTCAGCACCAGGATCTCTGAATATGTATTAGAGCTTCCAGTTTAACACTCTTTATGGGCTTTCTGAGTGAGTGAAGGAGTGGGTCTCTCAGTCTTGTTCCTTATCGTGGGCTCTTTTCCTTCAGTTGGTTTGTCTTGTCCAACTTTGATGTGATAGTCTTTGTTGTATCTCATTTATTTTATTTTGTTAACTTTTAAAAATAATGAACAAATGAATGAATAAATAAATAAAAACCTAGCTATTAGAACAAATGTTAACAACTGGACTGTTAACTGTTTGGAGAGGGAAAACCTGTTCTCTCCAGTAGAATCACACTGGTATGTCAGCCTTTCCTGGGAAGTAGTTTACATACATATAATTGATTCCATAGTATTATTTCTTTAAATTTAATCTATCTGTCTATCTATCTATCTATCTATCTATCTATCTATCTATCTATCTATCTATCTTTGTGTGTGTGTGTATGATTTTTATTTGCTTGCAGTTTAGTGGGTTTTTGTTTATTAGTTCTATTTTGCTTTCTTAGTCTTAGGTTTTATTGTTGTATTGAATTTGTTTTTCTTAAAAATCTTAAATAATTGGTAAGGACAGAGAAAGAGATTGGAAGAACTTGGGAGAGAGGAAGAATATGATCAAAATATAGTTAAATTTAAAATTTGTTTTAGATAATGAAAATATAATGTAATAAAAAAGAAAAAACAGAACTTTCAATTTTTTATTATTAATTTCAAATATGAACTTTCTTCTAATATGTGAAATAAAATAGGTAATTTGAGGATTAGATAGAGCAAAAAGTATGAGACTCAGTTTATAACAATGCCACAAGTCTATACATACCACGACAAGTTAAAAAATAGACTTTTTAGTTTTTTATAAATTAATTACTTTAGGCCATGAAATTAGCAACATGATCTGCACAATTGAAAACCTAAAATTTCTTAAAATAGTAAATTATAATAGAAGCATAGAAAAATACCTCTCTTAGAAAACAAAAACCACAGAAATTAATTATATTCAAATTGAGTCATTTTCTGGGAAAGTGTATTAGATATTGAAATATCTTCAGCATGCCACAATTTTGTTTCATTAATTTAAAAGACACAGACATAATGCTATTTGTGTATTATCTCTGATGCTATTAATTTTTCACAGTAAATCAGTTACCTATTTCTAAATTTTTGACTTTTGCTTTAAATTTGTAGCTTCATGACCTTTCAGTGCCTAAACTTAAGTAGTCCTATTTCATACTCTTTGGACGTTTTGAGCCTCAATATGTCTTGATTCACCAGGTTATAGAAGAGTGTCCTTTTAATTTATACCATAAGTCAATGAAAGGACAGCCAAGAAGAATTTGGTAAGTCACTATGATTAGGTGAGCAAAGGTCAAGATTATGTGAAACAAGGCAGAGGTTTAGATTATTAAAATAAAAGTCAGTGCCTTATGTTGCTAAGGATGCAGCAGAGCAAAAAAAACAAAAACATAAAAACAGAGATCCATTGATGTCACTCAAACAACTAATACAGACTCAGAAACAGGACTGAATGCCTTGCAAAAGTGCACTCTTGATTGTAAGATTCACAGAGTTGGTGTCTGTGTAAGTGTGAACAAATCTAATTCTCTGTGACTCCCATCTGATGTTTAGAGAGATCGTGATGCAGTTGTAATTCAAACTCAGCATGTGATTGCTTTAACACAGTTCCTCAGGATATTTTATACATAAAAATGTTTGAAATAACAACAAATATGTATTCTGTTGCCAAGAGGGATCGTCTCCAGACTCTCAATGCACTCAAAACTTTCTTATTCTCACCATACATATTTTTTAAAACAGTCAGATACAAATTTTTGTATTATTTCTATGTGCTATTATAAATAAATTCATTTATAAATGAACTTAACTTAATCATTAATATTAAGTTAGAATGAGCAACAATATATCACTCTCCAATTTTAAACAAAAGATAAAACTAACCAACGGTTAGTTTCATAACAATCCTTCGGTAAATCTAATGAGCAATTTATCATTTCTATGTATTCCTTCATGCCTTCGAATTAACCATTTACCCTACACCTCCTCTCAGACTTACAAACTTTTCTCCTGTATACTGTACAACCCCTCACCGGCACACAGGCACACACACACACACACACACACACACACACACACAGGAAAGTGACTGAATCCATCTTGTGTTTCTAATACGTACGTATGCTTAGGCTGACCACTTGGCAATAGACTGCCTCTAAGGGTCTCATCTCTGGAGGGAAGTGTTTTTCCACCTCTCAGCAGTCTTCTGTTGTCTATAGCTTTCTGTCTATCAGCAAGACCTTGACAAATTTCTCCCAAGCACAATAGCATGTTGACTTCTGTGTTCATTTTGTAGGTCTTTTAAAAGACACAGGTAAACTCTATACTTGTTTCTGTAAGCATGGAACAAATGCTTAATATGGGAAATAAGTCTTTGGGGAAAAACAACTTTTAAGTAAATACTTAGCATTTTTGGTATGATCAAGAGACAAATATCAATGCTTTGCATACTTTTAAAATAGCATTGCATTACTTTATAGGAACAAGCCCTCTTTACTCAAAAAAAAATAAACCCCAGGGAAAATCCAAATAAAGGTACCCTTAATTTAATAGATACTCTAAATTCGTGACAGGGAAAGTGGTCTTATTGTAAAGCAATCATTAGCTACTTTAGAATCATAGAATGAAACCAAACTCTACTTTTAATGTACACTAACCCAAGTACTACTTTGAACTTTTATACAAGCTAATTGGCAACATGTGTTTGTGTGTGTGTGTGTTTGTGTGTGTCTGTGTATGTGCGTGCATGTGTGTGTGTAGTTGACATTTATTCTCTCCCGTTCCTTTTGAATAGTTTGGTATTCTTTGTATTTGCTAATTGAAACAAGCCTTTATTTTGGGTATTCTTGACATAATATATGCATGTTTGATAAACAAGTATGTACATACAAAAAATAATAGAAAATTACATGAGAAAAGAGATATGACAATGAAGACCGAAAATGCATTGGAAAGTAGTATGATGTCAACCAACATTTTATTTATTAAACTTTTTCAAGGAAACATAGTAAATTGTTAAGAAACTTTTAGATCTACTGAAAAGATCTCTGCATTAAAGATTTAGATCTCTCAGACATGAGAAGAGTCTTTGTGGTTCACAGCTTTGCTTACATTCTCTTGTGTGTACAGGTGCAAGCTTACGTGTGTGGAAGCCAAAAGTCAATTTTGAGAGTCATTCTTCAGGATACCTTTGCTTCTCTGAGACAGTGTCTCTCTCATTGGCCTGAGGCTCAAAAATAGTCTGAATTAGCTGAACCTCGAGCTTTTGGTAGCTTTGAATTTTGACTGGTAATAGGTCATAGCTGCATACTGTGAGAGAAATAGTTCCTCATCAAATTAAATGTCTATTCCTTGGGCAAAACCATATGCCAGATTTTTGAAAAAAATTATTTGACTACTACAAGTACCTGAGACCCTCACATAAATGGGTTCTATGAGGTTCACTGTGTATGCATGGTTTCTTTATGAGGACATGAGGGTTACCATTCCACAGTAACCCATTAAACTTTAGTTTAGTCCCATTATTATTTACTGCCTCAAATATCTGTTTAATTTTTATTTACTTTTTTTTCTCAATGATATGGGATTCCCCTCTGTATACTGTGAATATCATTGGTTAATAGAGGAACTGCTTTGGGTCTACAGCAGAGCTATAGGGGAACAGAGCTAGGCAGGGAAAACTAAACTGAATGCTGGAAGAAAGAAGGAGGAGTCAGAGAGATGCTATATAGCTCCACTGGAGCCAGATGGAACTTTGCCTGGTAAGTCACAGCCATGTGGCGATACACAGATTGCTAGAAATGGATTAAATTAATATGTAAGAGTTAGCCAATAAGAAGCTAGAAAATGTTATTTTGAGTGAGGTAAGCCAGACACAGGAAGACAATTATCACATGTACTCACTCATAGGTGGTTTTTAACCAAAGCAAAGAAAACCAGCCTACAAACCACAATCCCAGAGAACTTAGACCACAATGAGGACAATAAGAGAGGCTTACATAGATGTAATCTACATGGGAAGAAGAAAAAGACAAGATCTCTTGAGTAAATCGGGAGCATGGGGACCTTGGCAGAGGGTTAAAGGTGGGAGGGGGAAGCAGGGATGGGAATAGAGAAAAATGTAGAACTCAATAAAAATCAATTAAAAAAGAAGCTAGAGCTAATGGGTCAAACAGTCAGTTAATTAATAAGTATCTGTGTGGTTACTTCAGCTCTGAGCTGCTGAGTGGCCAGGAACAAACAGCGGCCTCCCTTCAATACCTCAATGGTTGTTTTGTTTTCTGTTTTTTATTTTTTGGGTTTTTTTGTGTGTGGTTTTTTTTAAGACTCATTCCCTTGTTATGTAGCCCACAGTGAGAGGGTGACTGAACCTTGGTCCTCTCGCCTTCACACTCCCAGTGTTCTCTGTTCAGTTGTGTGGAACTGCATGCTGTTTATGTGACTCTGGAGAGAAAACCAAAGGCTTCAAGCATAACAAACCAACTCTCAAGAATCAGAGCTACAGCCACTTAAAAGAAGGCTCTACGTTCCCAGACTCTTTCTTCATAAGGACTAGCCAAGTGTCTGAATTTGAAAATAATAAGATGGTAGGAAATTATGTTGCTTTTACCTTTGTCAGTATAATACAATAGATAAGAAAAGACGTGGTAACTCAATTTTTTTTCACAAATAGCCAATATTTTAAGATATAATATGCTTATACTTAATGTGTAGGACATTTGTGCAAAATAGAAAATATAATGCTTCAGATGCCTTGAGATTATTGTCATTATGAACTGTATGAAGAGATATTGATCCATTTTTATGTATTTAGAGTTTTAGGCAATATGCTATTCCCTTTTATTTGTTCATTTTTAGCATCTATGAAACTATTCATGTATGACAGTTAATACTACAAAGCGAGATAATTAAAATATGATGCAGTTCCCACATTAGAAGGAATATAGATATTAAACACAGCATGGAAAACAGTGAAATAGATTATGTTATACTGCATCTTATTTTAGTGGATAGAAAACTAGCTATAATGGAGCAGGGTGTTTCCTAGATAATTTGAAGATCCATGTGAACTTTGAGAAACAAATACAGAAATTTTGCAGAGAAAAGGGTAACATTTGATAATATTTTTTCCCTATATGCGACTGCTTATCCCAGAACATTTGAAGTAAAACTTAGACTTTGTGTAGAAAAGGATGAAAAACTCTTCAGAGTGTGGTCAGGTGGTGATCATTCCTGAGTCTTAGGTAAGTGATCTATATTTAGTCTTGGAAGGTCGGAAGAGCTTTGAAGGAGTTAAAGTGGAGGGATAAAATGATGAGACTTAGGTGCTGTAAAGAAGGGGCTGAAGGCCAAATGTTATATGTCTACTCTTCATTTAGAGGTCACATGTGTAATCTCACAGAGTCCTGGATAATCACCCAATGATATTTAGGGTCATCTTTTCCTTAAGTACATTTTTCTAAGTATAAGTAACATAATACAAATGGTTCTTCTCTCTCAATCGAATGCACAATCCATGGACAGATGTTGTGGATCTAAAGGGGAATTTTTCCTTCTTTGAAATAGGGTTCCACATATCCTGAAAACGTCTCCAACCTCATTCATAGTGAAGCAGGAGAGGATGGCCCTGAAATTCTGATATCGCTGTATCTCCTATTGAGTGCAATGATTACAGGTAGCAGAGAGTTTATGTAGTATATGAGTTCAAATCGAGGGTTCCCTGCATTCTAGCCATGCACTCTACCTGATGAGCAACATAGCATTACTAAAGAAGCCTGAGCACCTCTTGAAAGTTGGGAAAAACCCAACTTTGCATGTGAAATTCAATGGTCACTCACTGAAATAGAGTTTGTTGTTATTGAAAAAAATTAGTACAACAGGGCAAAACAGCAGCCTACAGAATGGGAAAAGATCTTCACCAACCCCCCATTCAACTGAGGACTGGTTTCCAAAACATATAAAGAACTTAAGGAACTATATATTAAAAAACCAAAAAATCCAGTTAAAAATGGGATAAAGATCTAAACAGAGATTTCTCAACACAAGAATCTCAAATGGACAAGAAACACTAAGAATTGTTCAACATCCTTAGCAACTGGGAAAATGCAAAACAAAAGTAGTCTGAGATTCCATCTTATGCTTTTCAGAATGTATAAGATCAAAAACACATGGGACAGCTCTTGCTGGAAAGA
>JAQHUG010000147.1:550101-581922 GCA_028555095.1 Dicrostonyx torquatus | reverse complement strand
ATCTTTCCCCCCACAATACCCCCATCCACTCTTCAAAGAGAGTAAGGCACATTGTTTTGGGGAAGGCTCAAGGCCCTCCCTATTATATTTTGGCTGAGCAAGGTATCCCTCCAAAGAGAATGGGTTCCCCAAAAACCTGTACAAGCAGTAGGGATAAATCCTGGTGCAACTGCCATTGGCCCCACAGTCTGCCCTATCCATAAAACTGTCACCCACACCTCACTCTCCAGATGGGGTAGATGAGCTTCCATTAGCTCAGGTAGTTTGTTTCCTTGGGTGTCCCCATCTTGGGACGAGCTAGTCAAGATGGAGGAAGGACGGAGATGAGTTCAAGAAAAGAGATATTTTGTTTGAGGGAGTCATTATGGAGTTAGCTAGAAACCTGACACTAGAGAAATTCCCTGTAATCCAAAAAGAGGACCCCAGTTAAGACCTTAAGCAATAGAGGTGAGGATGCCAGAACTGGCCTTGCCCTGTAATCAGATGATGAATATCTTAAATGTCACCATATAATCTTCATCCAGTAACTGAAACAGAGGCAGAGAACCACAGTGGAGCACTGGTGTGAGATCCCAATGTCCAGGTGAAGAGTGGAAGGAGTGAGAATATGAGCAAAGAGCAAAGAGATCAAGACCATTTACATCATTTTGTCACAGCAATAAGAGTCACTAACATATTTGCTTCATGTTGTGTTTAGGCAGATGGGATGGATGGGGCTTATACCATTGTGGATTGTTGGTGTTGGGAGGTAGTTTTCATTTTAATTCTATGTCTTTGATTTTAGTTCAAGTCCTGTAACAGGAGGGGCTGCTCATTGGAGTCTGTCCTGCCTGGTTCCCACAGCCAGCAAGTCCCAAAGAAAAATCACATAAAGAATCAACATTAGATATAAACTGATTGGCCCATTAGCTTGGGCTTCTTATTAGCTCTTGTACTTATATTAACTCATTATTCTTATCTATGTTAGCCACATGGCTTAGTACCTTTTTTAGCGGGGCAGTTCACATTCCTGCTTCTTCAGTGATCTGGGTGGGACACAGAAAGGGCTTCCTTCTTCCCAGAATTCTCCTGTTCTCATTGCCCCACCTCTACTTCCTATCTGGTTTTCCCACCTATATTTCCTGCCTGGCTATCAGCCAATCAGCGTTTATTTCAAATATAATTGACAGAATAGAGATGATTGTCCTGCACCAAAGTCCTGTCCAGAATGTTTACTCCTTACTTTTAAACTGACATTGGGGAACTTCATTCAGAGCTACATAAGTTCATCCTTTGCCTTCCAGTCTTACCTTAGGCAGCTCCAGAGTTAGGGAAAAACTTTGTGGACATGGGCTTACATCCCAGTACACACATTTTCCTATGCTATTGTTTTCTGATTGTGGCAAGACTGGAAAAGATTTCCTCAGATCTTAAGATTAATTCAACTGACTAAAGTAACCCCACTACGTCAGCACTCAGCAAGATCCCTACATTGTCTTTTTCTCAAACTGTCATATTGAACATTCCAGTTTTGAAATACAACAAAATATTTATCTTTGTCTCCCAGTTTAATCTTTCTGCCCAGGTAGCCAATCAATTGGAAAATCAGCAGAAGATAGGTAAGTTAAAATTTTCTTCATCATTTTGTTAAGTTTCTCTTCCCAGTACTTATAATTTATCTTGTTATCACTCCTTTCAAAATTTATTTAATATTTACAATATTTAATATGACTTTGTAAATTTCTAGCTCTTTTCAAGTTTTTTATTTTACCTTCTCCATTACAAATTTAAATGTAAAGAATTCTCCAGATAAGTTTAGCTCAAAGCTTTGATTTTAAAATTGCATAATGAAGAATGCTATAATACCTTCATTAATGCTTTTAAATAAATTTGAATTTAACTGATCACAACAGAATTCATCAACATCTGAAAATTAGCATTGCAGGTAGAAGGAAATGCTCTATAATGTATAAATTCATAAAATACTTGAATTATTAAATTTACAGATTTACCCCCATAGTATTATGTACCAAAATATAATAATTCAGTATACCAATCAACAATTACCCACATTCTTAAAATTCTACATATATGATGTTTGGCATCTATTCCAAATTTGTCATTTCTCAAACAAACAGGCAGAAAACAGAAAGAAGGAAAAGAAGAAAACACACACATATACATATATATATATATATATATATATATATGCAAAGAACTAATAAAACATTATCACTTTGGGGAGTACTTTGAATTGAAAACTATAGAAATTTTAAACTTTTTCAGAAGTTGCCCAATGAAGACCTGAGATAAAGTTAGTTAAATGTTGCTTATAAATGAAAAATCAGTATCACACATGATCTTCTTACTGATGAGAAAACCTCATGAAATATCATTCATAAGCCTATTAACTAAAGTGAATACTTCATACCTCTTCTCACACAGGACTTTCCATAGCCTAAGATGCACACATCAATTCTTGGTAGTAAGATGGTAACATTTAAAAAGTCATTGTTTCTATATTTAAAAAATAATGAAAGGAGTTTTCCTATAGGAAATTATTTGCAAAAGTAAGTCCCACTGCACAAATAAGGATTAATGTATTAATAAGAACATTGCCAATGCTCCCATTAAGCAGCTTTGTTGTGCTAATTCACTTGTAAATGAAGAATAAAGTGATTTGCCTATTATTGAATATCATTCTTAAGGGCTTGATTTAGAAAAATAAAGATGTCTTTCATGCTTGCAGATGATTTACATCCTGGATCAGCAGTCTGAAAATCACTTTATCTCTTTTTTACATTGCTAGGCATCCATAGAACTTCAAAGTTAGTTATACCTAACTTATGAAATTTGCAAAAAAAAAAAAAAAACCTAAAGGGTAAAGAAGCAATGAAGAAAACTTTACAGGTTATAATTGTCATGACTGCCATTCAAATTTCAGAAGATGGACCACCTATCAGATAATTGACACAGCAATGTATAACACAAACTCAGAGATGCGAGTGCAGTTAAACAGAAATTAAATATGAAGGTGGGTGTGGTGCAGGCCTGTAATCTCAGTACTCAGTAGACAGAGGAAGAATGTTGAATTTAAGTCCAGCCTTGGATATGTAGTGAAACCCTTCATATCAAATAAATAAAACATCATTGACTATTATAATTTTTGACTCCTTCCTTATACTTCTCCAGGGAAAGTGTACATTAGTGACAGCTTAAGAAATAGAACTTCTAAGATACAAAATCTCAACTAACACTATGTTTTATTTGATGAGAAGTGGTTGCTCTTTACTGAGCAAATAAAGTGAAGCAAGCTGCGGATGCCCATTTCATAGCTACAACAGAACATGGTATTTACATCAGTTTACCAGTTTCAGATATCTATCTAAGATAAACTTACAATGGAACATATTAGAACCTGGCAGTTTATAACGTGAATAAAACGCTCAGGAAATGACATTTACCTAGCTTGAAGCATCAAAACATGAGAGAATAGCAGTCTAGAATGCTAAATGGAGTTTCAGAAACTAACTCTTGATCCTATTTTTCAAAAAAAAAAAAATGACTCGTTTGTGCTTTCCAATAGAAAATCTATGCCTGTCTTCACACGCGAGTTCCTTCAGGTCAAGGTATTTACAAGCAATTCAATTTTTAGAATAAACCCCAGCCAAAATCTTCAATTATGCAGCTGCATGATTGGAGTCCACAATTTCTGCTCAGATTGTGTTAAAGAATTTCATTTGACAAAACACAGCATAGTCTAGTTTTACTAAAATCACTCTCTAGAAAGGGCAGTGAAGGGCTCATAACACCGAGATTCTGTGACCCTCATGGTCCGAACCTGTAAAGCAGGTACAAAAAGGGAATGGGAGTGAAGAAAATGAGGGATAAATCAGATCAAACACAAATATGCCTGTACAAAAATTTCAAATAATAACAAATAAAGATTAAAACCAGTAAATGTTTTCTTACTTTGCACTTTTGGAAAATGTAAATGCATTTGTAAATGATATGGATAGTGCATTGCTGGTGGGAATGCAAGCTGGTACAGCCCCTTTGGATGTCAGTGTAGCGATTTTTCAGAAAATTAGGAAACAATCTTCCTCAAGACCCAGTACTACAAGGACCTGTGTTTGACTATGTTCATAGCAGCATTGTTTGTCTTAGCCAGAGCCTTGAAACAACCTAAATGCCCCTTGACCAAAGAATGGATAAGGCAAATGTGGTGCATTTACATAATGGAGCACCATACAGCAGAGAAAAATAACAACATCTTGTATTTTTCAGGCAAATGGATGGAGCTAGAAAACATCATTTTGAGTGAGGTAACCCAGACCCAAAAAGACAATTATCACATTTACTCACTTGTAAGTGGTTTTTAAATATAAAGCAAAGAAAGCCAGCCTACAAACCACAATCCCAGAGAACTTAGACAACAATGAGGACATTAAGAGAGGCTTACATACATGTAATCTACGTTGGAAGAAGAAAAACACAAGATCTCCTGAGTAAATTGGGAGCATAGGGACTTTGGGAAAAGGTTGAAGGGGAGGGGAGAAGCAGGAAGGGAAGAAGAGAAGAATGTAGAGCTCAATAAAAATTAATAAAATAAAAAATAAGATAAAAAACCAAAAAAACCTGCCTAGTACATTTCCAAAGATCTGATTAATCAAAGACACAAACACAGATACAGTGCAGTGACCACTCGTAGCCACTCAATTAGCAAATATCTCATACTACTTGGTGATTTTTTCATGAAATATTTATGGTTTTTATCAATACTACTCCAGAAATTAATAGGAACCTTTAATTCATCTCTAATCACATTGTTCACCACTTGAGTAAGGAGAATCCAGTAAACAACATGAAACTGGTTACTAAGTTTGGGAAAATGCCTTCTAAAAACAACTGAGATTCATATTTACCTTGTGAATATGCTGTGTTATCTGTTGAAACAAAAGAGTATCTCTGTGATCAAGAAGCCTTATGTGCTGTAGAACCATGATTTGTTAGTGTTATGCTTAACTCATATTTATTTTGCAGTTGAAATCTTATTGTAAATGTATTTTCTAAATTTTTTGATGATTTGTGTTTACAAGTATTAGCCTATAGAATTTTTGTGGGTGTTAAATATGATTACTTCTGGAGAGAGATACTTGCTTCTTCTGCCAACGACCATGGATCTCTTTGCAATGCTCCAGAGCCTGGAGATCTTTGAGAGCCCAAGTATCACACAGCATCTTCAGTTATAGCATCGTGCCATGTTGATTTCTAAGCTCATTCTGTTTTGTTCTACAGTGATAGAAAAAAGAAACATCCACAAAATACAACAGAAAGATATGCCAACCCAAAAGTTTCACAGAATTGGAATGGTGCATTTTTTTGAATTTTTCCAAGAACTCTTTTATATCTGGATTTTGATAATTTACTTTATACTTTTACAAATTAAATTATTCATCTAAACAGAAAATAAATACAGTCTCTGCATCATTTCTTGCTCTTTTTCAGAAAGCCTATTTAAGGATAACTATACCAATTTACTTCTATAAACAGATAAGTATTTGAGCCTGAACCACAATCACCTCTACAATTGTCTATGGTATTCATTTACCATATCTGATTTTACTTTGGGGCACATTTAAACATAATACATATACAAACACACACACACACACGCACGGTCATTTAAATTGCATGTAGTATGTCTCAACATGACATTGACCCATCACACCTTCCCTGAATCCACTTTTTGGTACATAACTTTGTAGTTATTTCCCATTCTCATAGTAAATTCTAAGATGTATTTAGTTCTTTTGCCCAATGGATTATGAACAAAACAATGGAAACTTGTTTTAACATTCAGAACTCACTCTATTGTTCTTTTGCTATTCGCAAAATACTTCAGCACTGTGCTCCACTGTGCTCCACTTATAACCCCAATATATTCACAGTATTAATAAACAACATTACGCCGCTAATATAAATAAACTATAAAATGTTTAGCATAAGGTTAAAACTGATCAAACATTTAACTACAGGAATTCCATTCATCATTTTTTATTGAATTTTTTTATTGAGCTCTACATATTGAGCTCTCTGCTCCCCTCACTGACTCTCTCTTCCCCTCCCCTTCAACCCTTCCCAAAGGTCCCCATGCTCCCAGTTTACTCAGGAGATCTTGTCTTTCTCTACTTTTAAAATTAGTCACGTCCATGCTTTTTAACTCAGCCATGAATTGATTGATCAAATAAACAAAAAAATAAAGAATTTGATGTTCTTAAATTTATATATCACAACAATGATTTTGTCTCATTATTATTAGGAAATGTTCTGGTTAAACACTTAATTTGAAAATAAAAACTTTATGACTTTGAGCCAATCATAGCAATCCTTATTGTGTAAGGTCCTCATTCAGAGAAACGAAGTAACCAGAGTATATGACTCCATGGCTCTTGTTAGAACAAAATTTGTTTAATAAATTATTCAGAGATGTTCAGATAAAAAATGATCCCAAATATTGGATATTATTATATAATTTTCAGTTACAATTTTTATACTTTTAAACTCAAAGAACTGTATACAATTTCTAAGAGTTTCAGTACCAGAACCTATAGCTTAAGCATTTGACTTGTCCTATAGTTATAGGATACTTGTGCATTATTTATCCATTTGCCCTTTAATCTGCACATTCAGGTACACACTCATCGTCTTAGTAACCAAATATTATTTAAACGTCTTTTTCCCACATTCTATTTGATTGAAATTGCAGTGGTAGGCATGAATGAAATCATATTGCAGAGCTATTCCTTTTAGAGTAAACTCACTACAATGTGCTAAGCAGGGCTTTGAATGGATTTAATGATGTACTAACCTTTGAACCTCAACATTCAGTATGAATGAAATATGATGAAAGACATATAGAAAAAGCAGAAAGAAGTTGGGCAAAGTAGCCCAGACTCTAAACTATAGACATTCTATAGAAATATGAAACCTATTGAACACTGATCATAACTCTGTAACTAACCACCATCAAATGCAGCTCAACTCCCAGGTAGAGTCACTTCCCCATCAACCACAGAGCACAAAAGAAAATGGGTAAAGTCCAAGATATAAAATTTATTTTATTCAGTCATTATAGAACGTATCAATCTGTTTTTATCATTATGAAATCTGTCAAGTATGTAATAAAAGAAAAAAGTATTAACACATTAATAGAACTCAAAAAAGAGACTTAAACAGAAAACAGGGTCAGGTAATTTAATTGGAAGTTATTATTGATATGATGTTAAGTGGTATTGTGAAAAGACAAGACATTATGTAAAATTAGATAGATAATTTTATCAGGATAGAAAATATTTGAAATGTATGGAAACATAAATCTGCTGTAACAGTGAGGAAGAATGCCTCTAGTAGAATATATTGAGACATTCAAACAGACAAAAGATATATTAAACATGTGAAAGTCATTAACCATTAGTTATAATCATGTAAGTTATAATCATAATGAACAATTATGTCATATCTGTGAAGATGATGAAAAGAAAAAAGTACTTGAGAAAATGAGGACACAATATAACTCTTGTATACAATTGCTGGAAAAAATAATCAGGCATAAATTTTATGAATTTTGAACTTTACACATAAAAGTGCAATCATATTGCAAACCAGAAATTTAGTTTTCATATCTATATTGAATATAAGCAAAGTTCACACTTTGTAAAGGTATGTCTATTTCCATGTTAATGGTATACATACACTTCAGCTAAAATATGGAAGTAGCCTAAATGTCTATTGAGAGTTACATAGTTAAAATATTATAGATATAATAGAATATTGTCCAACCCTAAAATTAATGAGATGCTACCATTAAAAGATACAAGATCTAATCTAGAGAACTAGATTACTAAGAGGAATAAACTGAAAACAGAAGGGAAAATTGGCATGAAATCACAGCATGCAATAGCAGCATGCTGTGTACTTTAAATACATACTATTACCAAAAAAACAAAAAATAGAAACAAAGCTAAAAGATGAGATACGTACTGGGACAATTATTCCTAGAAATGTTTTCATCAGGTTTTTGTTTAGACTATATGAAGTGATTATTAATTTACAATAAGTAGTAAAGAACCACATTAAAGTAAGGTATGTCTTGAAAAAATTGTATATGAAAAAATACAGAAGGGAACAACATTTATACAAAAACATTTATTAGGTCTTTACTGACCAGGCATATTCCAATTAAAATTACAGTAATAGCCAACAGCATCTTTCTTTTCTTTAAAAATGTTATAAAGGTAGGTCTGGTGGTACACACCTTTCATTCCTGCAGCTGGAGGCAGAGGCAGGTGGATCTCTTTGACTTAAAGGCCATCCTGTTCTATGTAGGGAGTTCCAGGGCAGCCATGGACAGTCGGGAGGCCCCAGCTCTACAAGCTTAGTTAAATATAAATAAAATAAAAAGGAAAATACTAGGTCGTGGCAATATGCAGCTGTTCTCTTGATTTTGCTTTCCCAGTGTATGGTGGAGAAATCACTTTGACAAGTACTGTTGAGGTAATACATGCAGCTTTTCAATAAATCAGCAATCCCAATACTTTTAATTGTAAGATTGGTGAGGTGATTTTATTCAAAATTCCCACTAGAAGATAGCAATAGTTCATATTACAAAAAATTTTTGAGTGCATGGCAGGAAAACACTAAGTCACTTAACAAGCATGTCATGTTATACAACATGGTACTTAGGAATGGCGATACTTAGAATGAGAGTTTTTCTCTAGAGAAATAAAAAAAAGAAAAGCTTGTGACAATTATATAGTATCTCACATGGAACTCATCATTGGGGTGTTCTTATTGTTTTCTAGATGCCATCTTAGAGCAATATATGCAGTTGTGAGGATTCTCAATTTTTGCATGACACTGCATGCAATCAGTCAAGGACTGTGCCAGAAGCCAGGTGTTTGTCAGTCCAAAGGACATGATGACAGAGCAAAGTGCTGTTTTATTTTCTGGCTTCAGAAATACTTGATAAATATTCATGTGATTTGAACAAACTGGCTTTGGGGGTTTGCTTTGTCTAGCACCCCATTCCATTAACACATAAATAAAATATTCTGTATGGTTTTAATACATACAATGTATTTTCCAGAGGTGCAATCTTCACTGAATCAACAGAGGATTTCATTTTCATGTATTTGTTATTTCAGTTCCCACTACCAGTAGCAGAGCTGATGTTCCCGGTGTCTTTTATCTGCATCATTTGCATTTGGAGTCCTTATATAAGTTACATTCTGCATTCAAGAGCTAGCTACTTATTTTCTCAAATTTTCTGTGTAAGCCTACTCACATATTTTAAGTTGAATGTGTATTATTTAATTACATCTTATGTTTATATTACATTTAGTACTTTCTGTTGACTTTCTAAAAAATAGATGTACATAGGTTATTATTTGTGTATATCAATATCTCCGAGGACAGAAGGTTGAACATTAAAGTATTTGCAATAAAAGAAAGGTGTGAGGTCTGCTACAGTCTTGAATGGTTGTTTGTTAAATTTGGAAAAAGAACAAGATTGTGTTAGTAACCAAAGGTACAAATTAAATGACTATAACTCAGTACACAGCTTGGAAAGTTCAGAGAGTCACCTGTGTAATTACAGACACATTAATAGAGGTACAGTAATGAAGAGGGAGATAGACAGGACAGTACAAGCAGTACTGTCAATGGGATGGGAGGACGCAAATAGGGTTTGTCATTGCACGCCTAATAGCAGTGTGTATCTAATAGCCCCTTGCCAGTTATCTTGTATACAAGAACCTCAGCATGTATTACTGATTTTGTTTCTGTTGCATGTTGCCATAATTACCAATGCTTGAGCCCAACACCATAAGGCGAGGAATCATGCAAATTGACCACACATTTCACAAACATTAAAATGTTGGAGAAGGTTGAAGACTCTATCAGTTGCCCAGCTGAACATAGAGACTGGCATAGATACTGATGTTAGGACAGAGGAAGGTCTTAGGGAACCACATACGCAATTATTTCTCTAACAGGCGCCATGGATCTCATTTATCTTCCTGTTTCTATTCCTGATTTTAAAGTTTAAGACAATGAGAGTGAGTTTCACAGCAACAGGAGAACAGGAATGATGACCTCAGTCTGACATCTGAAAAAAATTGTCTTTGAGACACAGTTGTGGCTTTGGGGATAGATTGTTTTGACAACAGAGGGCATTGCTCTGCAGGCCTGATCTACTAAGCTTTGACTTTGTGATATTTTCATGCCACAGATGATTCCTTTGTTATCAAAGCTTAGAACTATTCACTCTTTGATCCTAATGGTAGCAGCAGGAAATTCTTCTTATCTCTGGTTTTCAGATGAGGAAACTCAAGCAGGTGGTTCTGTGATTCGGGTAATGTCAGTCAAGAAATCAGTGCATGGAAAACAAACACTAGATCTCCTAAGGTCATCCTGCAGTCTCAAAAGAATCATGCAGAAATATCAAAATTGAAAGATATATTGATGAAGCTATTCTTCCACGTTTGACATCTTGATTACAGATTAAAATGGAACAAATGGGCACTGTGGAAACTCACAGAGGACCAAATAGTTTATGATATATAACATGTGCAAAATATGGAATGCAGCTTTTCAAATACTTAAGTCACATGAGATAAACTTGTTGAAATTGGTTTTTAAAAGAGAATTCATTTCTGGTATTAACACTAGCTCTCTTAATATTATTTTGATCAACTGAAACATTTAGTTTTAGTCTTCAAATGAGCCATATGATGAACACAAAATGAGTGTGCATGAATGGTTTTTAAATAAAATATTTAGTGTGTAGTAGACCTTCCAGGAATTAGACCTATTATTTCCTATTATTTTAAAGACAGAAGTAAAAAAGCAAAACAAATAACAACAACAAAAATATTAGTGATCTTCTTTAAGCAAACCAAATTTCTTTGAGGATAAAAGTGGGATATTTTATGGAATCTAGAAAACATCCACTTATAATGCAAAAAAAATGGATATTGGAAATAACAAAATAACAACATCATACTGGTCATAGTGTCATCATTGCTACTCTCTGTCATGTTTGGCCACCCTTTCTTCTATATTATTTTTACCAGTAAATATTACTGTCTTAAATTCTTACTGTAGAATCCTATGATGGCATACTCTACAAAAGGTTTCTTTCACCTTACTCTTTTATTATTGCTTCTGTCTTATGTCAGCTTGGAAAACTGCCACATAAAATGTGCTTAAATAATTAATAGTGATTGTATCTGAAGACAGAAAACATGGGAAGGTAGTTTTACCTTCTGGATTCTGAGCTTAAGTAATATTTGAGGAAAATCCCAAAATCTTTGTTTCCCTGGCTATCTCTACACATTTATGTGTGAAGGATTTATTGTGTATCTAGCAATAAAGTATTATGCTACTTCTTAAGCTGTGGCCCTAAGAATACAAGAGAGAAACTGAATTCAATTCTAAAACTGACATCCTTATCTGGGATTTCAGAGAAAAATGGCATAATAGACTTTCTTTATTAAAAATGCATTGGCATATCTGTATAACATTTATTTACCACTTGATTTAAAATGTTGGTTTTTGTATTGTGTAGATTATGCCTAGATGTTAAGGCGTCACCTTTGAGATTGTTGTGGAAACACTAAACAGGGATAAAGTTAAAACATGCTAGTTCTAAATCTTTATAAAGTAAATAGAGTACTTTCTCTTTCTTTCTACTCCTCTTCATTTTATAAAAGATAAGTTTTATAATAAGACTCCCACTTATTCTTCAATTAGTATTCACAAACTGTCTAAGGTACACATTTCAATTATTGTATTTTTAAAATCATTATTGTTTTCTTAAATATAACTTTATATTCTTGAGAAAACAAATACTATATCATGTCATAACTATCATGTCAATAAGTTTGACATAGTTTTTATGAGTAGTATAAGCATTCAGTTAGTGGAACATGAATAAAGGTGACAGAATAAGAGAAAGGAGGATGAGAAGGAAAAAGGTAGAAGACAATGATTTGGGAAAGAAAGAGCAAAGAAGAAAAGAAAGAAAGAAGTAGAGACTGAAGATAAATAAATCTTCTATAATTAAAAACTTGAGAACTCTTAAGTGTCATTTCTGATTCAGGGCAGTACAGAGTAACAAAGAGTAGATAGATTCATATTGCTGCCTTAGACGATGTAAATCATAGGCCATGCACAAAAATGGATGACAAGGATATCAGGCTGTAGAGACAGTGGCAGCAAAACTTTCAAACATATAAGAAGAACCACGTCACCATGTCACTAGGGCATTCGAGGTTGTTGTGCAGAAGAGGGACCACAGAACTGAGAATCGGGAGAGACAAATCCTGACAATGGGAATGCAAGATCCTGAGGAGGAGAAGGGGGTTCCGAAGGGGAAGCCTGGAGATCTAGAAAGGCTTCCCTCAAAGTGTTCAGCTGAGTACGGATGCGTGTGTCCAGTGTATCTTCTGAAAGCTAGGAAGTAATCACCTGGACAGGTTAAATGTAACGGTGACTCTGGCCTACTCGCATGGAAGAGAGTCTACAATGCATGTTTCCACCATCTGGATAGACTTAAGACCTTAGTGAATTCAGTGGAGACAGAGTATATCGTATTTGGTGTAACTACCAAATAGGCCCGGACTGAGTTCCTCTCAAGGCGCACAACACTTAGTGAAGCTCTGCAATCCCTGGTTCTATTCCCATACCCAGGAAAAGAGAATAAGAATTATAACCAACCTAACCTTCACTCTAAAACAATTTAGAATATCTATGAAAAATGTATAAGCACCACATAACAAGGTAATTAATATCCACACCAGGATGCTTCCAACAAAAAATAAATATAGTAAGTAGGAAACACCAATAATGAAAAATAATAAAAATTGATCTAGAATTGACTAGTTTATTAGGGATTTCAAATATTTGTTTCACTGTTTTCCATGAACTTCAAAAATTAAAAAATATAAGATGAATTTTTAAAAAAATTCAAACAACCAAATTCTGAGGCATAAAATCTAAAATATCTGAGATGAAAATACACTTTGATTAATGTTAAAAGAAACCCTGCCCTGAGACCAGTAACCCAATATCTATCACCATAGAAAATATCCACAGGGAAACAGAGAAGAAAGGTGAAATAAATGAGCAACAGTAGAAAAACCCAAACGACTCATTATTTAATTCCTGCGGGAGTAGTTTTCCCTACTTAATGAAAGGGTCCAATATGTTCCTTTTGCACTGACTCCTACTATTAATGCAGTTTTCACCACTCAGAAGATTGATAACTGAGTGAGGGTGAGATGAGGTAAAGGGGAAGTAATTTCCATTAGATAAGACATATATTGATTTGCGGGAAGCAAAATTCACATTAAGGTACTAATAGGAAGATGTAATTATATTTAAGCACAGCAGGAAAGAGTTTGCGTCACAGAGGAGCATGTGTGAAAATGACGGGGAGTAATGCACATGGTAAGCTTAAAATCCAATCACAGGATGAGTACAAAGGATACTTCCAGTCAAAACAGACCGGCAAATTACACAGATTGTGGGGAGTTAAGTATTTAAGCAACTTGAATCCATTTCTTCAGTGATGGGAAGATGATCTGTTCCGTGGGTCAGATTTACTTACAGCAGGCTCAATTAGATTAATTTTATCCAGGAGTGACGGAGACAGTACAGGGCCATGGGGAAGTTGCTCTTTGTTAATGATGTTGCTGTTGTTGCTGATTTGTGTTGATGGATTCTGAACCACAAAGCCCAAATCATGCTAAATAAATACTATGTCACAGAGATGTGCTCCACTACCAACCTTTAAACTTTTCTGGACATGAGGCTCTTTCATAAGTATAGTACACTCAAATGAATAGAAAATGAAACGTTAATCGTACCACAGAAACAAATTAAAAGGTGCTATATGAAGTTACATTTTCATGTGATATGGACGTGCTTATCAAGGTACCAGATAAAACCAGAGACAGGAGGCTCACAACTTTGGTAAAAATAATTAGATCTTGTCCCAATAGAAAACTAAAAATGTGTGAGAAAGAGCAAGAAAAAATATGTTGTAAAGATGATTTGTTTCCTAAATTTCTCCAATATCATGTAATACATTGTTTACTCATGGAAAAGGATTTTATTTTGATTGTGTTGCAAACTTGAAATTTCCTGATTCTTACAGATTGCAATGTGGAAAAGAACTAAGCAAAGCTTTCTGACTCTGTGGGGTAAACTTTTCAGAACTGGGTGAATTCAATTCTGAAGATGGTGAATAACGGTACAGGCAAAGGCAGGATGGTCCTTCCTTTACAGGGACAGAGGACAGAGAAAAAGCACAAAAGAACAGGGAAATGCAAATGTTCCCAGGACTCCCTCCATTGTATCGGAAATTATGTAATGTGTTAAAGCGTTGTCACAATTTGAAAGCATGAAAATTGTGTAAGCTGAAAGCAGAGAAAGGAAACGATATGTCAATCTACAGAATGCCAACTCTGTAGATTTCCCTTCTTTTAATAACTCACAAACTCTTTGATCAGCTGGATACTGTTCTCAGATTTTTTTCTTTCTAAAACTGATGAGAGGTGCACTGTAATATGTATTATAGCAACACTAATTCATGGTCATTATCAACCTTACATAGCATGTTCCTGAAATCAACATTGCTTTTCTCCATTCAGAAACAAATCCAGCTGCTTCTATGATTTCATCCTAATAAAAATTATTCTGTGCAGTAAGAATTTCTCATAAAAGAATACAGAACACCTGCTTAATGGAGACTTTTCCCTTGTGAAACAGTTGGAAATCCACATTCATTGTTTCAGCACTAAAACAAATAATTGAGCAAAATAAGAAACGTTATGGTTAAAATAAGAAATAAATACAGAAAGAAAAGAAAAGCAAAACCAAACCTAAGGCAAAAATGACAGTAGCTTGTTAAAATCTTCACGTTGCTAAGAAGATCTAGTTATAACAGATTTTAACCATGTTTTCTAGGAGGTCGGTTATCCTTGCATTCATTAACATAATTGGCACAGTGGAAGGCTTAAGTGGCCTTTCACCTTGGCATGTGGGTTTATAATTTTTAGCAGCAGCTTTTAAAATCACTAAAATAATTCAGCAGAATTTGAGGACTTTTCAGGCTCCATGGAAAGAACAGAGAGATCTTTTATGCAAAAGGCGTCTTTAGAGTTTGGACAAGGGAAGGCTTTGGAAATGATTGACCCTGTCCTGCCCAACAGTTTTAGCTATGTCTTACACTCTGACTAGTATAAATATTAGATATACTATGACTTAACACACCCCTGAATAACCTTTAATTTTTGAAATAGTCATAGATTGACATGGACATCATTAATTAGTGAAATAGAATCATTATTACAATATAATGCAATAAAAGGCATTTGGATGGAGTCTGTCAACATAACATATTGTGTTATGATAATCTTTCCCTTTTAATGATGTGAAATGATGTAATGATTACCTGTGTGATGAGATTAAACCATAAATGTTACTTGAACACAAGCACAGTGACAGCAAGATGACCAGTGTGATAGAAGACATAGCTATCGAAGGATATTATAGTATTAATGTGTGAGCTAGGATAACTAATGCCCTTTGAAAGTGAAGGAACAAGATTTTATTATTGCCAGTCAGATGACTCACAATTTAAAATGTATGAATTGTTCATTTCTGAGTTTTTCTTATAGCAGTTAGTGATTGACTGAAGATAGCTGGAAGTACAGAAATAGAAATTACAGTTAAAAAGGCATTCTGCAGCCAGTGCATTAAAACTGAGTGTCTGTTTCTCATTGGGAGGTCAAGAAATGTTGATGAGAAAATTTTACAGTAGGATTATTTCCTTTTAAGATGGTATGTGTAGTACTGGATTTAATGATACTTTGCAGAAAAAAGGTATATCAGAACATCACGACTCAGATTCAATCATTATGTTTCAACTACTTTCAAGCTTGTACAAATTTTAACACAGTGTTTTCATCCACAAAGTCTAAACTCTGGAGCTGCACAATCAACTACAGAAATATCACACAAACAAAAATATTTTCATAATCCTTTAAGCAAGTTTACACTTTTTTGGTGGGTTGTATTCATAACTATTCTTAATCACTTGTAGCCCAGGAATTTATAGCTAGCTTATGCCTGAAATTTATTTACTCAGATAAACTCCAGTGTTATAAATAGTAACACAGTACATTACAGAAGACATGGAGCATGGCCACTGGAATTTTATGCATTGCTAGTTGAGTGCAAGAAGTTTTATAATCACCTTTTCTAAAATTTTAGACAAAAATAGGAAGTACTGAGAGAAAAAAGGAAAATAATCAAAATGCTCAGTCATATTTCTTTCATGTATCTGTGAAGGGTGATGGAAAGAAGAGCTGTAAAATTGCTATAAATCTATCTAGATTAGTGCATTTTTTCATCCGAGTGATTCTGAGATGGTTTTAGAATATTTTGGAGTCTCTAATATTTTCTTAATTCCTCCATTATACACAGATTTTCTTCTTGTATTCAGAAGGATTCATTAGTGTGCCTGATTGGCATTTATGAAAAGCTACACTTTGTCTATCATGGACACTCCATTTTCTAGGCAATCGCTAATTACAGAAGTGGATTAATGTCATACATAATTTGAATTTCATTAAGTGAAGACACTGAGTAGCAAACATTGGCCATCTTTGCATGGAAAATATAGACTGTGAACGTTAATGCTATTTTCTGCATATCTTATGTTTCTACTCAGTTAAAGGGTCACTCATCTCACCTTCACAGCATACCTTTAAAGCTTCCATTTCTCTTTTCCTAGAGATTGCATCACCATTTGTTCTATTCTTAAAGCTTACTATAAGAAGAAGCACTTACATAAATATTCCATCTTATTGACCAGTTTCAGAACAGCATAAAAACATACTATACTATATGCTCTTCTATGCAATTGAAAACATTTCTCTTGTAGCTGAGTGTAGTCTTTTCAAGGGTGACAGTTGAGTTAGATGAGAGTGGAGACTCTAATAATATGCTAACTATGTAAGCAATTGTATGTATATTCTCATGGTGACATGTAAGATATCAAGAAAAAATATTTTCATTTACTTTTAATAATTTTGCTGTTAACTATTAGACTTTTTGTCTTGCTGTTTCTTTCAAACAATGGCCTCAGATTGTTCTAACAAAGAATTGAATTCAGAATACTGCAAAACATCATAATTTTCCTGGTAGATGTTGGCTATTTTTATTTTTGTATTTGGTTGTTTCTTTGAGACAAGATTTTATTTATCTTAGGCTAGCGTCAAATCCAGCACATAATGTACATTGATCTTAAGCTCGTGATCTTGCTGCCTATCCCTCCCAGTGTTGATGTTGTCAGTGTCAGGAACTTCACCTGGTTCTACCTAGAGATGCTGAGTTTAAAACCCTCAGAATGTACACTTTCCATAACTAACAGCAACTAAATAAAATATGCTTCACTACGTGAACTCATCTCATCTCTCAACATTTTATAACCACCCATCACCATCCTAATCATAGAGTTGATGGACAGACAAAAACAATTTTGAAATATATAACCAGTAGGGCTTAGGATCCCCCAGGCAGTCTGAGTCTAAAGTTTCTGCTGCAGCTCCTATTCTACACTCAGCTGTCAGGACTTTTCAAACTACTTACCTCCTCACTCATTCTGCCTTTATGCCTGTGTTAACATGAGGAATTATGGATTTTTTTGCTTATTGTTGATTTAGTCAGAACTCTTTGATCTAGTGTATAGAGGGTATGTTTCATTAAACTGAAGTGCAAAGCAAGGCACTAAAATGAATATGTATCTGAAATAATATCATGGACTCTATTATACTTTTTTAAATATTTTTTATCCTTGTCTTTCTGCTAATTTAATTTTGTTAGAATTTTCATTTGGTCACCACCAGAAAGTCATTATAGACTTCAAAGCCATATTGGATTTAAGACTATGGGGACACCAACAAAGCCACTGACAGGTATTTTAGTATCCATTGCTCTGCCAATTCTCAGAAATAAAATTCATTTCCACCTTGTGAGACACAGCCAGCATCAATCACTGTTGCCTATCAAAACAGTCAATCTGCATAACAGAGAAATGTAAGAATATCAGGGCCAAAAACAGCTTTTTTTACATGAAAGCTACAGAATATTTTGTCAGCATATCACAGCAATATCAGTGCTGTGTTTAGAAAATACTGGAAAAATACTTGTTGTGCTCTGCCCTGTTTCCCAAATGAGATGCAAAATAGAGTTTGGGGGGTTAATCTTTTTGCCCAAATATTCCTGAAGAAAAATAATTAGATTTTCCACCAATTCTCTTTCAAATCTCTCATGTGATAGAAGTTTTGAATCTACTATCAAAATAGTGCAGAATAATATGCTATGTACAATCTGACCAAATGTAACTTTGTTGTGGATTAGATCTTTAATACCGCACAGTATCCCATGAAGGTCTTTGCTCTCAACCTATGCTGCAGTTAGAAGATGGCCAAACTTTTCAGTGGTGCCAGCTAATAGAAGCCATTTTGCTCATTGAATACATGTCACTGAAAGCAATATAGGGGCTCTGGGTCCTTTCTTTTATTCCCTAGTTTCCCAGCCTCTCTGGGAAACTTCTTCAGTCATGACCTTTCATGTTTCAGAGTATACAGGCATATTTGCAAAAGAAAAAAAAACAAAAAATTCAAAAACAGAAACAAAAACAACAAAAAAGAAGAAAATAACAACAAAAATAATGCCAAACACAGACTGTGAGCCAATCAGAAAGACAAATACTTTATTCCTTCTCCCTCTCTCTTTCTTTCTCCAACTCTCTCTCACCTTCCTCTAGATCCCACTATCTCTCCTCATATATGGGAGGCACTTTCTGTGGCAACAGAAGAGGAAATTCTGTTTTAGCTTACTCTCATACCTCTCTGACCATGAAGGACTCTCCCTGTGGGACCAGAAGCCAAAATAAGTCCATTTTCCCATAGGTTGTTTCTGGGTTTAGTGTTTTAGCACAGCAGCAGAAGAGCAACCGATGCAGTCCCTCAACATTTAAAGAGACAGATGGGGAGTCATCACTACCAAAATCAGCAGAACAGTCCTATAATCTATTTCAAGTTATAAAAAAAGAGATTATAATATAACGATATCATTTCCTTCTTCACTTTTTTCCCACCAAAACCTCCCATGAATGCACCCTACCCTTGCTTTTATGCAAATCTGTGGTCTTTTACTGTTCTGTGTGTGTGTTTAAAAACATGAATGCAACTTGCTCATTCTATATAGTGCTACACACACACAGACACACACACACACACACACACACACACACACACCAGAACTGATAATTTGGTATTGAAAGACCAGTTAGTATGCTCTCCTGAAGGAGTCTATTTCTCCCACCCTCGGTTTCTTGGTTGTCAGTTGCTTAGTTGTGAGTGCTGCAGAGTGTGGAGAACAGTTCCACCTGACACGTCCACACCAAACACTTGCTAAAACTGACCTCAGAGGTCTTAAACTCAGGGACCATTACAGCTGGGATAGAAAGCTTGTAAGAACCCGAAGAACAGGTAGTTGGCCATGATATTGGGTCGTTTAGAAATGTCAGAAGCTACAAGTATGAAGTCTCACTAAGGTGACTTTGTTATGTAACAACTGAACAAGGATGGCAGCACTAATTATGCTAAACTGGTAAGGGAAAGTTACCAGAGATTTTACTTAAGAATAAAGGCCTGGGGAACACTTAACAAAACACTTAACAAGGACTCAGAAGGGAAACTGGGGCAGTGAACTATTTACAAGAATGTTTTAGATTCACTTAAGGAAAAAGTTATCTTTTAAGATTAAAAATATAATGGCCTAAAAACTTCATGATGTTTTGATACTCAGCTAGAATAGAGAATAAAAACCTGAAACAGAGCAGAAAATGATTTTGTGGCTCTTTTAAAGATGTTGAACTTCTGTGCCCAGATCGTTAGATTTGTTTGGTGTCTCTTCAGGATAAAGTGATGAAATGACCCAAGGACGAGCATGGGTAGACAGTATACATTAACAATAGAGGGTGGACTCTTTCTTTGCTATTTCTTTGCTTCTCACCAATCCTGAGAAACTGTTTTTAATTTTTTTTTCACAGAATCCCTCTTCTTTCCCTCGTTTTTAAAATTTATGAAATTTGATATGGAGTAGTTTTCTTTTGAGTGTTAATTACTGTTATGGAACTAATGTTTAAGATAGGTTACATTTGTTTATGCTGTGAAATATTTGTTTAATGATGCAAAGATGTGTTGCATTCTTTTATGTTGCGTTTGTTTAAATCTGTAGAGCTGTGTTACTATGACTTTAAAGTATCTGCTCAGTCTAATAAAGAGATGAACAGCTGATAATTAGGCAGGAGAGAGAAATAGAGAGTTTGCCAGACAGAGAGAATACACAGAAGGAGAAATCTAGGCAGCAGGAGGGAGCAGCAAGAAAAGTAGAAGGAGATGAGGATGTTTTGGGCCAGCTACACAGCCACACCGCCAACCACACAGCCACGTAGACACACAGTCACACAGCCAAACAGTCAGCCACAGGGTAAGAGTAAACAAAGGTGAAAGGCTAAAGTCCAGAGGAAAAGGAAAAACAGAATAATTTAAGTTAGAAAACCTAATTAGAAACAAGCCAAATCATGGCTAGGCATTCATAAATAAGAATAAGTCTCCATATATTTATTTAAGAATTGGCTGGTGGACCACCAAGGAGAAAAGAAAAGGTAACAGCAAATTACCAACTGTGTACAACTGTGTATATATAAACATAAATCAAATAAACTTCCTTAATGATGATATATTCTCCTTTTGTGGCTTTTTGAGACAGGGTTTCTTGTGTAAAAACCCTAGCTGTCTTGGAACTAGCTCTATAGACCATATTGGCCTCAAACTCACAGAGATCCACCTGCATCTGTCTTCCGAGTGTTGGGATTAAAGACGTGCATGACCACCACCTGGCAATAATATATTCATATGTATAAGCCATAAATAAATACAGAAGAAGAAATACAAATGAAATGAAACATAGCATCTAAACCATAATATATATGAAATGATCATTGCTGAGGAGTAAATGTGGCATCAGGATTGATCACCACTGTCTAAGAGCAGTCAATGTCTTCCTGCTGCAGCTTTGGGCTAAGAAGTAACACCTCCTACAGAAAAGAACAAATAAAAGCCTTGGAGATCCTTCTTTCTTCCCTTTTGTTCAGGGAACAAAACCTTGAGCCTCTGGGTAAAGAACATCAAATACCATCACCCATACATCACAGCTGGAGATGCACATCTGATGTGGAGAAGACAAAGTAAAAAGCTTTATCTTAGGAAACCTAAGGAAAGAAACCATGAAGAAGCAATTAGAGTGCTCTGCAACTGACCGAACAAGGTTCCATCTATAAGACTCAGTGTGTGTGTGTGTGTGTGTGTGTGTGCCTGTGCGTGCATGTGTATGGGTGTCTTGTTATGCAGTCCCAAGTTCTGTGGTATTTACTATAGTCATGGCTGCCCTCTAACTCAGCAATCCTTCTGGTCCTGCATTCTGAATATTGTATTTTTAAGAAGTTTTGGACAGAGTGCTACTTAAGCATCTCCAAAATTAAGTCACACATCTTTGCCATGAATACTTAGAAACAATATTAGGTTCTCTTTTCTGCATTAGACAAACATGACAGTTAATTCTAGTGGATATTTAGAGTGGATCTTCAAGACAGTGGCAAGTTCTTCATCAGAGAGGACTAATTAAAAAGGAAGTGGGAAAAAAACAAACTGGTTTATTTTGGTGGGTAATATTAGAGATACTAATCCTGATGTTTCAAAATTAGCAAAACAATGTACCAGTAGTTAATGTCTGATCCATTTGGCTGTCCCCTTATGGGAATTATTTATTAAATAGAATGAATCCTATGAAATGTAAAACAAAAGTTTCTCAGTTATAATTTTTGTTTTAATTTTCTTTAATTTTCACAGAAATTTGTGCCAGTAAATAATGAGCAAAACAGGGTATGGCCAAGTCTAAACCATAAGAGAATGAGTTGAAACTAGCCAGCCGGATAAACAGGCATCAGAGCCATTATACACAGTCTTAAATATAACCATGATTATTATGCTTAATAAGGTCAGAATTAATTTAGAGAATTTCACCACAAAATTGTGATAATAAACTAAAAGCTTTAACTTAAAATTATACATGTCCTTCAATATGCTGCAGGGCACAAAGACAAACAAAGAAATGTGAGCAAAAGTGACAAGAATTTTAAAATGGGCAGAAATACGCAGAGAACACATGGGGGGAAAGTGTACATGTTTTTGGACTCTGAGAAGAAGAGGAACAGGAAGGTGCAATACGAATGTGTGAGGACATTTTGCCTGAAAGATTCCAAAATGAACAAACGAGTTCAAGTTATAATTTCAACAAATACTGTAAATATGAAGCAAAATTAATCCAAGGAAAATCCTACTTAGTCATATCATAATGAAATCACAAGTTAGACTTAAAGGGCAATTTGAATTAAAAGGAACAGAAGCACGTATGTTAGATTCTTCCTCCAAAGACAACTATAAAGACAACTTGTTTCAGTAAAAAACATACACTCAAGAGAAAAAAGCCAAGGTTTCCTCCAGGCAAATTTGAGCTTATTTGCAAGGCTGTCAAAAGAGTCATTTATATGTAATTATCACAGGAAATCATTTCTTTTTTAGATTGAAGGTATAATTATTAAAGGTTGGAAAAACAATTCATGTTTAAAATATAAAACAGAACACAAAAATTAATCATAAAATGCTTGGATAATCTAATAAAGGGCAAAATGATAGAAATCAAAATAATGCAATCAATAGTAAAATAATGGTTCTGGAGGCATGCCTTGGCAGTTAAGAGCAATTGCTGTTCCTTACAGAGTTTGATTCCCAGAAGCCATGTCAAGCAGTTCAGTTACTGCCACAAGATGGCAGGAAAAATGACACTTATGAATGGTCCTCTGGTTTCTATAATACTACATGGACTTTGGAATTGCTTGTATTCATACACAGGCACATACACATTTGCATGATCATGTAAACACACAACACACATAAATATAATTTAAAATGTGCCCCAAATTGTAACTTCCAGATAATACAGGTCGGCAATGTACGCTCAAGATACACTGAGAGAATAAATACTTTGCGTGTCTCTGTGGCTTTTCATTTTTTTATTGATTTTTATTGAGCTCTACATTTTTCCCAGCTCTCTCTCTGTCTCTCCCCTCCCCTTAAACCTTCCCCCAAGGTCCGCATGGTCCCAATTTACTCAGGAGATCTTGTCGTTTTCTACTGTGACTTTTCTATGTGAAATCTATAGATGTGTTCTAATCATGAGGAAATGATGAGAAATCTTTCAACAGGCATGTGTGCTACAGAATTCTTTCCTCCTCAAAATTAGTAAAGTCATCTAAAGCCCTGAAGACAGTGAACAATGCAGAGGGGTTGCAACATACAATATAAATTGTATAAGACAAAACCTGCAGAAGATGAAAATAAGAAAACCTTGAAGAAACGCTGCTAAACTGTGGAAAAGCACTAATAACAATCTGCCAATGTTGCTCGTTAATAGTGGTCAATGTCTCATTGTAAAGTAAGATACTAATAAGAAAAACTATATGTCAGAACCTTCATTAATATCTTAATATATTTATATAAATCTAAAGTGGCTCTAAAATAAAAAAAACACACACATTATAGTATGTAAATCTTACCAAAATATACACATCAAAGTGTATATATTGAAAGTTTACATTCTAAAAGCAAAAAGCATCTTTCAAAAATAAACAATATAAACAAGCCAGACCAATACATAAATGTAGGGTCTGAGGAAAGCCGAATACACATACCACAATATCCTGGAGTGTGAGTCAGCCTTGCTCGGTGGAGATAGCACAAATGATAAAAGCTGTGTTGGGAGGCCACAATAAAATTAACTTCCTTCACAATTTGAACTCGCACAAGAATGCAATCTTTCTTTGGTAACCATACCACAATATATTAGTAAGGCTTGGATTTTAAAAATGGGTTGCAGGAAGAGATTTCATTGTTCATCCCTTGGGAATCTATTTATAACATTATTTGTATATCAACATGGAATGTGCTTTCTCCATTACTTAATTTAGAGGTACTTATGTCATAAAGTGCAATATCAATCATATGGAATAGTTTGCTATATTTAGGTGTAAAACTTTTTCTAGCTAGTGTTGATGGAGAAAATTGGTAGTTGTAGAAAATTCAAGCAAAAATCAAATTGAAACAAAACCTTTTGTGGCATTTATAAAACATAAATGCTACATAGATTTCAATGAAAATTTAATGAGGACATGTACAATTGCTTCAAATATTAACAATCTTACATTACTTTGAATAATGCATCACATGAATGATCCGCAGTTGATGTAGCAGACTGCCATTTATTTCTTAACTTTTAAATTTTATTAATTCTTACTTTATATCTAAATAGCAAACATTCTCACAGCTATCAATTATTTGTACACAGTGCTACAGAATTTATTTTTTCCACATTAAAAAATATAGGCCATTATGTTTGTTAAGATCTTTTTAATTATATTTTAAAGGTCTTATTTTTCATAACAATCTCACTTCCCTCTCCTTCCTCCTGGCTTCCCCATCTTCTCCACACCCCACCTTCAACCACTCCTCAGAGAGGGTGAGACCTTCCATAGGGAATCAAGAAAGTCTGTCATATCACTTGGGGCAGGATCAAGGCCCTTCCATCTGTATCCACACTTAACAAGGCTCCAAAGAGTCTGTTTCTGCACTAGGGATAAGTATTGGCTACACTGCCCCACAATTTACCCATGTCATGAATCTATCACACACATTCAGAGGGTCTAGTTTGGTCTCATACAGGTTCCACAACTGTCAGTCCAGAATCAGTGACCTTCTGCTAACTTGGGTCTCTTTTTGTTGTGGCTTTCCCCATCATAGTCTTGGCCCCTTTGCTTATGTCTCTACTCCCTCTCTATGGCTGGATCTCTCTCTATCTGCTTCCATCAGTTACTGGATGAAGGTTCTATGATAACAATTAAGATACTCATCAAGCTGATTACAGGGAAAGTCGTTTTAGGTACCCTCTCCAACATTTTTTAGATTGTTGGCTAGGGTCAATCTTGTGGATTTCTGGGAATTTCTCTATTGGCTGGCTTCTCGCTAATCCCACAATGGCTCCCTCTTTCAAGATATGTCTTTCCTTGCTCTCATCTCTGTCCTTCACACAACTCAAACTTCCAGGTTGCTCATGTTCTCCTCCCAGTTTCACTTCTCCACTCCCCACCCCCTACCATCCTCTTTTGTTCCCCAACATTTCCACATTACTAAAGAGATCATGTCTACTTCCCTTCCAGAGGCTCCATACATGTCTCTTTTAGGGTTCTCCTTGTTTCCTATGTTCTCTGAAATTGTAGACTATATTCTTTGCTTTTTATCTAATATCCACTTTTGAGTGAGTACATACCATGTTTTTATTTCTGTGTCTGGGAGTCTTCACTCAGGATGGATTTTCTAGTTCCATCCATTTGCTGGCAAATCTCAAGATGTCAATATTTTTACCCCTGAATAGTACTTTATTGTAGATAAATATACCACATTTTCTTTATCCATTTATCAGTTGAGGGGCATCTAGGTTGTCTCAGGTTCTGGCTATCACATAAAATACTGTTATGAAAAGACTTGAGCAAATATCCTTGTGGTATGGGTCTGTGAGGACCTGATTTTGTAAATCCATTTTAAAGAAAGGGCTTCATCTTAAGCTGTATAATGAATTGGGGAAGAGCAGATCTCAGCTCCAGACACTTGCTGTGATACCAGAAATTTAAACAAATACCCTAAAAGTGGACAATTAAGAAGATAGGGAGCAGGGTCATAAAATTTAACAAAGTTCAGATATTCTTGGAAGGAATCCTGTCCTTGAAGATGCTTGTCAGTAATTTATGCCTCATTGTTAGGTTTTTGTACCCAAAAAATCATCAATGCGTTAAGAAACTACCTTATCCTATGTACTCCTCACCCAATCCCAAGATGACAGGACTTGAAATTTCCTGACTACAGCATTTCCCCTTTAAAAGTTTGCCCCTTCCCAGGATTCAGAGCTTTCCTTCCCTCATCCACTGTGTTTGCCTGTTGGAGGTGTAGTCCAATTTAGAGTTTGAATTAAAAACTCTCATGTAATTTGGATTAGAAATATGGGTACCAGAAACTTTGACATAAGGTGTCAACATGTCAATAATACTACTGAAGAGTAGTATTGCTGGGTCTTGACGTAGATTGATTCCCAATTTTCTGAGAAACTGTCATACTGTTTTCTAAAGTGGCTGTACAGGTTTGCACTCCCATCAGCAATGGAGAAGTGTTCCCCTTACTCCATATCCTTTTCAGCATAAACTATCATTGGTGTTTTTGATCTTACAAAGATCCTGTAATAAACCTCAGATTTAATGGTGAAGATAGAATCCCTTGTTAAGAAGAGATGGAATGAAGGAGGCAGGGATGTCTGCTTTCACTACCACTTGTGAAGAGTATTCTTTGGTCTCAGTCAATGAAACCCTGCATGCTGAAGTAATGAACTGCTTTACAGCTATTAATGAAAGAAGCATCATTATTAATTGCTATGTGTGACATGAATGTTCATATAGAAAATGCTAAAATCTTTAAAACAATAAACGGTTAGAACTCATGTGGTTTCAGGACAAATCAGTACTAGCTACAACTCATTTTCTTATATGTTAGTTTTGAACAATTATGCAAAGAAAGAATTTTCAAAGTATTTGTGCAGAAAACAGTAAGCATGGTAAACTGACTTACAAGCATGATTTCTGGAGAAGCAAACTTATTTGTGGTATTAATTATGGAGGACTCTAACTTAATCTCTTGTATTCTGACAAACACAAAGCCTGATGACTTTGCAATGAAAACCATAGATGCTTGGAAAACAGAAAAAATAGCGTGGTTCTGCTGGAATACTATATATCCTGTGAGACTAAATTAAGAGATGAGGTTTAGATCATGTTTCTGGTTTCTCTAGATTTTATTCTAAGTCTAATTTACTTTGATTTTGTACTGATATTTTTTCCTTATAGTCATGAGAATAACTATATACTATGTCTTTGAGCTAGCCCAGCAATTGATTCTCCAAAATGATCTTGTGACTGCTTGTCTCACAATATCACGTAGAATAGCAGGAATATTCTGAAATACTGAAAGCACTAATAAGTTCATGCTGGGAAGTTTCTGGTGAAATTAAAAAAACATGGTTTTAAGGAACAGAATATAAACATATATGCATATGTGTCTTTCTATATATAAATTCAATATTTTAAACGAATATTTTTATAGGTTAATGACAAAGCCAATAACATATTTAACATTATACTCGGTAGAAACTGTCAACCCTATTCGTGCCACTCAAGCATTGTTTTTGTAATTTCAAGGATGGTGTATTATTGGAAAAAGAAGAGCCATATAGGTGAAAGAAGCACAAAGTTCTGTGACAATTCTACATATAAATTAGCAATTGCTGCTCAAAACAAAAGGCCAAGCCAATGAAACAGGAAAAAAGAAATCACAAAAGGTGGGTATTCAGAAGGGAGCAGCAGAAACTTGCAATCTCACCACACGGAAAAGTTACTTAAAAACAGATCATAAAGCTAAGTGGAACACCTAAAATAGAAAACTCCTTGAGGAAAAGTGAGAAAGAGAAATCTAGGTTACCTGGAATAGCTGAACACTTTTTAGAAGGTTCAATAAAATAAGCATAAATTATAAGAGAAAATAATTTAGACTTTTCAGAGTTAAAATGAAATTTCAAGAATATTTTACAGAGAAAGCATTTCTTGTATATGACAGATAATTCTGAATATGTTAGAGAGTTTGACAACTCAAAGACAATTAAAAAAAAACCGCCTCATCAAAATATAAGGGCAAATGATTTTGACACGTCCTGCCCAAAATATATATAAATGGTCAAAGAACACATGGAAAGATGTTCAATCAATATAGCAGATACCTGGAGAGTCTGTATGTTCAGAGCCATGTAAAATTATATGCCCACCTCCCAAATATTGGTTCACTGTTATTTTAGGATTGTGTTAGGATTGTGTTAAGATTGATTGCACATCCTGGGCATAGAATTTCCAGAAATCAACAAAAATGAATATATAATATACATATATATATATATGTATATATATTCACAAATACACATATTTTAATTTTAATCAGTAAACTGAAAATGAAGTAGATTTTAAATGACTATCAATAATCAAATCCATAAACATAATATAATCTATGGCCACAAATTGTATTTCTGCACAATATGAATAAATAAACATAATTTGTGAATTTTGAACTCATCGCTTTAGTGGAATCACCTAAACAAATGTTCATATGCTATTTGATGGTGTTTATTTTCATTGTATGTCCATCAAATGTGGTTGTAAAGGGATCAGTCCAGTAGAAAGAATTCTGCTTATCAAAGGAGCATAAAGAATCTCTTACAGATGATGAAAATGTTTTTATCCTGTTTATAGGTTGGGGTTGTGACTTACACAATTCACAATATTGTTCAAAATCTATAATTAAAGTCAATTATTATGTTTGCATTATTCATAAATAAAATGATTGTATAGATAGAATTCCTACTTAGAGTTGGATACCTTCCCAGGAATATTATAAGGGAGAATTTAATAATCAAAGACACAGGTTAAGGGAATGAAGACAAAAGAAACATCAATGCAATAAAGCATTGAAATATTAAACTCCTATTTGGTTTCATCTATTCTCCCAGAATAATCTTACATTTTAAATCACCCTTCAAGAGAAAAATGAATGTTGAAATACATGAGATCATTGAAACCAAAACATTTAACTATATAAAGTAATTTTGCACTTTTAGGCTAAAGAGGTAACTAGAAATATGCTAAAGTAAGTACAAGGTTTAACTGCAAATTTTATATTCTTAATGTTGCAGGTTATTTGGAGAAAAAAAGATGATGGTAATTTTTTTTAAACTGACAGCATGAAATTCATATATGTTTTCATTTGTGTTTGTGTGTGTGTGTGTGAAAGAGAGACAGTTTGTGTTTGCTTGTGTCTTTGTATCTTCATGATATGATACGTGTGGATAAGAGATCAGTTAGAACAAGTTGGATATCTTCTACTATGAAGGTTTTAAGAATCTAACTCAAGTCCTCAAGCTTGGGTGCAAGTACATTTACCCATGAACATCCCTTAGCCCGGGTGTGAAATGTGCAACCAAAAGGAAGATCTCAGATTCTGAAAGAAGTAAAAGTAAGAAGTGCAAGATGTGTGTCAGTATGAGACCTTACTAAACTGAAATCTGGCATCAGTTTTAGAAAAGAGTGTACACATTTCTGAGAGTCCATATGGATCTGCTTGGAATATACAGTTCAATGATGTTGTGATGTGTAAGTGAAGAAATATATGGATGTGACAAAAGTGATAATTTTGGCCAAGAAAAGCAGCTTAGAAATTGCTTCCATGGTTAAATCTTTTGATTGGTTAGTAGAGTGAAATCAACTTGAAAGTTCACTATTTATATGTTACAGTAAGGTTAAATATGCAAGAATTGTGATCCATGAAATTTTACTTACATAGCCTCTAGTATTGCATTTATTAATTCCCATTTAATTTTACACATCCTTGCTAAATTATACCAAGATAACGGTATTAAAATTTGTACTATGTAATAAATAAATGTGACACAGATTGTTTCACAATGGGCTACATGAATTCAAAAATATTCAGTCTCTTTAGTAGCATAATAATATTTTAATATTATTTGGAATTGCCTTATTTATTTCCCTGTAATATCAGTAAAATATTTCAAGTCCAGAATGCATACTTGGACATTCCTAAAGCAGAAATATGATATTGTGTCAAATTATCTTCTACCAAAGTATGCTGGATACATTCTTACAATTCAAATGGCAATATCATTATATTGGAAAATTGTGCTGACTCCATCGCCCGTATAGTAACTATATAATTATTTAAAGCTATAAACAAAATACTTTTTAAAACCTTTATTTGGACAAGACTTTCAAGTAAATTAAGCTTCTTTTTATTCCCCTTGGAATACATGTGTTATGTAGGTCACAAAAAGTGGATAACCTTTCCTGAATCATTTTAATGTGTCTGGCATAACAAAAAAACAGTACATAATTTCTTTCTTCAAAGACTTAAAGTTCTTGTCGAATAGATCTTTTAATTCCTTGGTTAGTGTTACCCCAAGATACTTTATGCTATTTGTGGCTATCGTGAAAGGTGATGTTTCTCTAATTTCTCTCTCTGTTTCTTTATCCTTTGTGTATAGGAGGGCTACTGATTTTTTTTTGAGTTGATCTTGTATCCTTCCACTTCACTGAAGGTATTTATCAGGTGTAGAAGTTCATTAGTAGAGTTTTGGGGATCACTTATGTATACTATCATATTGTCTGCAAATAACGAAAGTTTGACATCTTCCTTTCCAATTCGAAAACCTTGATTTCCTTATGTTGTCTTATAGCTATTGCTAGAACTTCAAGTACTATATTAAAGAGATATGGAGAGAATGGACAGCTTTGTCTTGTTCCTGATTTTAGTGGAATCGCTTTGAGTTTATCTCCATTCGATTTGATGCTAGCTGTCAGCTTGCTGTATATTGCTTTTATTATATTTAGATATGCTCCTTGTATCCCCAATCTCTCTAAGACCTTTATCATAAAGGGATGTTGAATTTTGTCAAAATGCCTTTTCAGCATCTAGTGAAATGATCATATGGTTTTTTTCCTTCAATTTATTTATATGATGAGACACCCGGAACACCTCCCAGCAGATTTAACCAGCACCTGCTGAGACATCCAGACCACCTTCAAGCAGATTTAGCCAGTGCCTTCCTAGCTATCCAGACCATGCCTGATGATCCATCTGTACCACCTGCAATCCAACTTATCCGGTACCTGCAGATCCATCCAGATGGCAAGCGGCCCTGAGCAAGTGCCTACAGAGACATCCAGACTCTAAGTGACCACTACCAGGTAGCAGTTGATTCTTCCAGAGCGGAAAGAGATGGGCAGGCACCAATCCAAAACTTCTTCCAACAACCTGAAAGGCACCAAGAGAACACCAGAGCCCAGCAATTATGAAACAGGAAGATCTGAGCAACCCAATCCAGAAGTAGAAAAAATTGACCATAAACGTTATATTATGAAAGCGATAGAGTCCATTAAAGAGGAGGTAAAAAACTCCTTTAAAGAAAGAGATGAGAAGACTAACAAAGAGTTAGAAGAAATGAATAAATAACTCCAGGATATCCTAGAAAACCAAGGAAAAGCAATCAAACAGGTATAGGAAACAGTTCAAGACTTGAAAACTGAAATAGAGACAATGAAGAAAACACAAACCGAGAGAGGGCTAGATATGGAAAAGCTGGTTAAACGAACGGGAACTACAGAGACAAGTTTAACCACAGAATTCAAGAGATGGAAGAAAGAATCTCAGACGCTGAAGATACAATAGAGAAAATTGAAGAGGATACCAGGAAATGGAAGCATCTCCCATGCTCCTGGGTCAGTAGGATTAATATAGTAAAAACGGCAATTCTACCAAAGGCAATATATAGGTTCAATGCAATCCCCATCAAAATCCCAACAAAATTCTTCATAGACCTTGAGAGAATAATAACTAACTTTATATGGAAGAACAAAAAGCCCAGGAT
>JAQHUG010000147.1:518693-537518 GCA_028555095.1 Dicrostonyx torquatus | reverse complement strand
TACAATGGAAGAATGAAAGCATCTTTAACAAATGGTGCTGGCATAATTGGATGTCAACCTGTAGGAGAATGAAAATCGATCCTTGTCTATCACCATGCACAAAATGTAAGTCTAAATGGATTAAAACCTCAATATAAATCGACCACACAGAACCTCATTGAAGAGAACGTGGGAAGTATCCTGTATTACATGGGCACAGGAGATCACTCCCTATGTAAAACCCCAGTGTCACAGATAATAAGGACAACAATAAATAAATGTAACCTCCTTAAACTGAGTAGTTTCTGTAAAGCAAATGACACAGTCATTAGGACACAAAGGCATCCTACTGAATGGGAGAAGATCTTCACTCATCCCACATCAGACAAAGGCCTGATCTTTAAAATATACAAAGAACTCAAGAAACTGGACATAAAAATTCTAAACTACCCAATTAATAAAATGGGGTATTGATCTAGACAGAGAATTCTCAACAGAAGAAGTTTGAATGGCCAAAAGATACTTAAGGTCATGTTCAACTTCTTTAGCTATCAGGGAAATGCAAATCAAAACAACTTTGAGATACCATTTTACACCTGGCAGAATGGCTAAAATCACAAACACCAATGACGACCTATGCTGGAGAGGTTGTGGAGTAAAGGGAACACTCCTCCATTGCTGGTGGAAATACAAAGCTGTGCAACCACTTTGAAATTAGAAATTTGGCATGATGGATGGAGATAGAGCCAGAGACCCACATTCCCATCAGAACAAGGGACTGAGCTACCAAGGTGCAGTGGAAGAACAGAAGGAGGGAGAAGATGAGCAAGGAAGTCAGGACCGTGAGGGACTGGCCCACCAACAGAGAGTGTGTGCTTGATGTATTGGGAGCTCATCAAATCCAGCTGGACCATGACTGAATGAGCATATGACCTAACCCAACTCTGAATGTGACTGCCAATGTGGACTGACTGAGAAGCCAATGATAATGGCACTGGGACCTATCTCTCCTGTATGTATTGGCTTTTTGGGAACTTATTCTATATGGATGCACATCTTCTTAGACCGAGATGGAGCGGGGAGGGCCTTAAGATTGCCATAGGGCAGGGATTCCTGCCCCATCTTAAGGAAGCAGGGCGGTGTGTTAGTGGGGGAGCGGGAGGGCTGGGAACAAGGGGAGTAAATGTAAATTTTTCTTTTAACAATTAAAAAAAGACCACATCTTCAACAAATGGCGCTGGTGAAACTGGATATCTGCATGTAGATGAATGCAAATAGAATGTAAGAACCATTCACCTGGCACAAAACTCAAGTCAAGGAAATCAGGACCTTAGCATGAAATCAGATACACATAAGCTGGAGGAAGAGAAAGTAGGAAATACCCTTGAGCACATTGCCACATAAGACTTTGTGAACAAAATTCTAATAACACAGGCACTAAGATCAAAATTTAACAAATGGGACCTCAGAAAACTGAAAAACATCTGTAAGACAATGGACCCTGTCAATTTGACAAAGTGGTAGCTGCAGAATGAAAAGAAGATTCACATCCAGTAAAGGAATAATAATCAAAATATGTAAAGAATTCAAGAAACTATGTCCAAAAACCAAATATTCTAATTTTTTTTAAAAATTGGTTACATATCAAAGCAGTGAATTATCACAAAAAAGGATTTTCAAATAGCAAAGAAAAATATAAAGAAATATTCAACATACTTAACCATGAAGCAAATACATATCAAAACTAACAAGATTCTGTTTTATACTCGTCAGAATGGCTAGGATTGGTAATACAAGATTCATAGCTTATGCTGACCAGGATGTGAATTAAGAGGAACACTCATCCATTTATGGTGGGAGTGCTAACTTGTGCAGTCATAAATAAAAATTAATATGGCAGTTCTTCAGGGAGATGAGAATTGATTAATGTCCAGAGTGAGCTTTACCACTTTTGGGCCTGTACCCAAAGGATGCTTCACCTACCACAAGAACACTTGTTCAACCATGTTCAATGCTGTTCTGTTCATAATAATCAGACATTGGCTATAAACCAGAGGTCCTCCAATAATGATTGGGTAAATAAAATAGGTGTATTTACATAATGGAGTATTACTCAAACTAATAAAATAAAATTGACATCATGAAATTGCATGCAAATTGGGGGAACTGGAAAAAAAATCATCCAGGAGTTAAATAAGACCCAGAGCAATAAATATGGTATGATTTCACTTATATGTGGATAACAGCAATTAAACAAATGATAACCAAGTTATAATCCATAGACCATGAGGGGTATAGAGAAAGGGATTAGGGGAGACACAATGATCTCCCTGGAAGAAGAAAGTAAAATAGATTTTATGGGTCGACTTGGGATAGGAGGAATAGGGACAGGAAGATGGTGTGGGGAGGGATAGGAGAAAGGGGTTGAGGGAGTGAATACAGGGAAAGACAGCTAGGATTTAGGGGAATTTGAGGGGTAGAAGAAACATTGTACAGTGAAAAGTTCCAGAAATAATGAAGGCAATCCTAATAAAGTTTCCGAATGGTGAAGGTCCCAATTGGTTATCTCTTGTCACCAAGCAGAGATTCCAGCATAAGACTGAGCTATATTCAATTGAGTTTTGGGCAAAGTAACCTCATGGAAATCTCCAAATAACCCAGTCTGTTGTCAACAGTAAGGAGACTCTCCACAAACTGTTAGCACAGCCACATGTAGAGGAACTGTACTGAAATGTTGGAACATTAGGACAGTTGAGAATCACTGCTCTAGTTTGTGTTTGGTACAGAAAGGCACTCTGCAAGCTAAGAAAAGTAAAAGATGAACACCAGCCTAGCCACAGGACCTCTGACCTACAATGCTGTACTGCTTGCAAAATATGCTCAAAAATGGCTACACAAAGCTTGTAGGAGTAGCCAATCAATGTCTGACTTGACTTGAGGTCCCTCCTCATAAAAGAGCCCATACCCAACACTGTTTTGTGATATAGAACAAGAGATTAGATATCCCACAAACTACTACGATTTTTTGCTATATTCAAAGATCAGTGCAGAATTCAGTCATCATCAGAGAAGCATCCTCCTGTAGCAGATATAAACAAATACAGACATTGCTTAGAGAGAGTCTTTGGAACACTCAGTCCTAAATGAAATGTCTCTGTCAAACCTACCCTCAGAACTCAGTGAACTCCTAGGAAGATGAGGCTGAATGTCAAAGCCAAAGGGGATGGAGGACTAGGAGAGCAAGACCCTCTAAATCAACTGAGCAATGCGTATATGAACTCACAGAAACTGAAACAGCAAACACAGAGCCTGCACAGGCTTTCACCAGGTCATCTGCAAATAAGTTATAGGTTTCAGTCTAGCATTTCACGATTCTTGAAGCTATGAAAGAGTGAGTCTTTGGTTCTTGGACTTTTTCTTTGTGCCCTCTTCCCTCTGTTGGTTGTCCTTGTCAAACTTTGGTGTGAAGTTTTTTGTTTCTTCTTATTATATTTTATTTTGTTATGACATTTTATTGTCTCTTAAAAGCCTGTTCTTTTCTACTGAGAAATATAAAGGTAGTGTATCCAGATGGGAGGGTATGTGGGAAGCAACTGGTGGAGGTAAAGGGAGGCAACACTATTATCAGTATATATTGTATGAAAGGATCTATTTTAAATAAAAGAGGAAAATAACAAAACACAAGTAAAGCTGAAAAAAATAAAGAAAAACATCAATTAAAATCATGGTTCAGGAGATTAAACAGCATTTTTTCATGCTTGAATATCAAGCATATTACCAACTAATCCACTTCCTCACCCCTCTGGCAATGTTTCTTAAATTTCTCTCTACTGCAACAAATGCTAAACTCTTGTTGTTCTTAAATGTTGCCATGTTAAATTTTATCTGCTCAGATTTGATTAATAGTTCTTCTGATGCAACGACACTGATGGGGCTGTTTCCTATGGTCATTGTTTCTTTAGCTTTTTTCAGAACTGCCTAACAATTTCCACTCTTGTTTCATTGAACATTTCTACAAAAATAGTGTTTTATAAAGAGCCCATATCTTCTCCAGTATTAAACTTTATATAGATAATAACATTTCACCATTCTAATGCTTAAAATACTTGCAATAGCTTTGATATGCAATTTCTTTAAAACAATAATGTAAAACATATTTTCATGTATTTTGGCCATTTATATGATGTACTTTGTAAAATATTTTCCCAAATTAATTACATATTTAAACCAATTGCTGATTTATGGGAATCATTACACATTCAAGATACAGAGTCAGTTAGATAAGTGAATTGCATTGTAGTTATTTCTCCTGTTCCATTCACTCTTATTTTATTTCTTTACTTTGCCTTAAGGAACAGAAGAATTTAATATTAATTTCATTTGAGTTGAGTTATACATATATATTAACAGTGTTACATACAATTAATCTAGTCCCTACATTTTGATGACTGGTTATGGTTTGATAGTCAATTTTCCATCTCTTTCTCTCTCTCTATTGCTACTTGATTGATGCTTATGGTGGTCTGAATGAGTTCATGTGTTTGAACATTTAGTCCCTAGTTCTTAAAACTATTTGGAGATATTCTGGAGGTCTGGTCTATTTGGAGCAGGTATGTCACTGGAGCAGGCTTTGAGATTTCAATAGAAGAGTACACTATTTCTCCTTCCTTTTCTCTCTCTCTCTCTCTCTCTCTCTCTCTCTCTCTCTCTCTCTCTCTCTCTCTCTCTCTCTCGCATATCAATCAAGACATGAGCTCTTTCTGTTCCTGCCACCATACCTTCACTCTGGCTTTATGGACACTAACATTCTTAAAGTGTAAGTCCATTTAAATGATTTTGTTTGAAATTTTGCCTTCATCATTGTGATTTGAACAGTAATAGGAAAGTCACAAAGTGAAGTCCTTACCAAGTAAGAAGGTTTCTCCTTTTCACTGTGTCACTTGGAAATCTTTCACCTCCTTTTCTTCCTTTCCAACCACAGTTTTGAATTGGCACCAAATGTTGAAAAAAAATTCAGAATGAGGTAACCCAGTCTCAGAAAATCAAATATGGTGTGGACTTATTCATATTTGGATATTAGATGTAAAGCAAAGGATAGCCACACTATAACCCACAGCTCCAGAGAAGCTAATAAAAATTACTGTTTTGGCCCAAAAAGATGAGTATGGCATGTACTCACTCATTAGTGGACCCTCGCCATTAACAAAGGACATTAAGCTTATAGCTCACAAGCCTAGAGAACACAAATAACATGGTGAACCCAAAGAAAAACATATATAGATCCTCCTGGAAGTCGGAAGCAAACAAGATTGCCAGACAAAAGTTGGAAGCACAGGTGTGGGGACAGGGGTGGAGGTAGGGATTGGGGGAGGAGGTAGGTGAAAGGGAGGGGGTAGAAGGGAGAAAGGAAGAACCAGGGAGAGCCTGGGGGTGGGAAGGGTGGAAATGGAGGAAGGGTGGATATTGGAGAAGGGAATAAGATATCTACATTAAGGGAGTCATTTTAAGATTCGCAAGTGACTTGTCTCTAGAGGGGATCCCAGGTGTTCACAGGGATGTCCCCAGCTAGGTACTTGGGCAGCAGAGGAGTGGGTGCCTGAACTGACCTTGTCTTATAGTTACATTGTTGAATATCTTGATCATCACCATAGAAATTTCGCATGATGGATGGAGATAGAGCCAGAGACCCACATTCACATCAGAACAAGGGACTGAGCTACCAAGGTCCAGTGGAAGAGCAGAAGGAGGGAGAAGATGAGCAAGGAAGTCAGGACCGTGAGGGACTGGCCCACCAACAGAGACAGTGTGCTTGATCTATTGGGAGCTCATCAAATCCAGCTGGACCAGGACTGAATGAGCATATGACCTAACTGGACTCTCTGAATGTGACTGCCAATGGGGACTGACTGAGAAGCCAATGATAATGGCACAGGGACCTATCTATCTCTTTTGGAAACCTATTCTATATTAATGCACACCTTCTTAGACCGAGATGGAGGGGGTAGAGCCTTGGGCTTCCCACAGGGCAGGGTATCCTGCCCATCTTAAGGAAGCAGGGGGAGGGCGGTGGGGTAGTGGGGGAGCAGAAGGGCCTGGAACAAGGGGAGTAAATGTAAATTTTTCTTTTAACAATAAAAAATTTAAAAATGTAAAAAAATTACTGTTTTGGATGGTTAGAAGAAAAAAAAGAACTCAGGAGAGTTTGATTGTATCTGTGACTCTCAATTTGAACATGAAATTATTTGTAATTTACTGCTATGGTTTTCTTTATATGGACTTAGGAAAAAACAAGTGGCAAACCTTAAAATACACATTGTAAAGTGTATCTTTAAATAAGTTGTCACTCATATAAATATTGTATTATCATTATAATTCACAATTAAATGTTTACTTTATCCTCTTAAGGTCTTCCATCCTTTCTATCCCTGAAGGACTTTCCTCCAAAGCAACAACTATCTTGATGCTTACTTAGCTGGTGTCTTCTAGAAGTTTATGTTCATGAAGTAATATTTCACGTACTTCCTTTTGTTTGACCTCTGTAACTCAGCATATTAATGTCATTCACATAATTGGATGTATTATTATTATTATTTGCATTGTGCTATTGCATGTAATTTGTATGGATATTCTTTTATCTGTGGATATACATCTGGGCTTTTCTTACTCTCTGGTTATTACACATAACCTGCTATGAATATTCGTGTAATTTCCTCTAAAGAACTATGATTTTATTATGTCAAATAAATGTCTAGGCTTTAAACTCTCAGGCCACTGGGTAGATGTACACTCCGCTTGTTCAAAGGTTGCTAGTTTTTTACAATGGTTCAATTTTTTGTCTCCACTGATAGTGTACAAGAACCTCACTTGTTCGACTTTCTTGCCAGTATGACAGCAATGTCTAAATTTTTTGTACTAATTTGTCCTCCAATTACTGCATTTGTTAAAGGGTCCCTAGAAACTCTAGTCCATTTTTGAAAGTCTTTATCTTTCTGCTTCACTTTTCTTTTATCATCACTCATACATGTGTTTAATTACATCTGTAATTTAAAAAAAATTTCTCCATCTTAACTAATAACCCTATGCTAATTGGTTCAACATTCTTTTTTGAGTACAAGAAATTATTAATGAAGTAAAATTCAGCATTTGTGTTTCTGTATTGAGTGCTTCTGTCACATTTTATACACCACCTGTACACAAATAAAGAACTGGAATATTGTAGATATTATGTTTGGGTATAATTCATATGTCTAACTTTTATGTATTAAGTATTACAGTTAGGAACTCATTTGTAGATGTTTCAATTTTTTTCATCATTTCTTGAAGGTACTGTCTTCTTTTGTTTAAATGTGTTTTGTTTTCTTTTCTTCAAAAAAATCAGTAGACCACTTATGTGAGATTTATTTCTGGAACCAGAGATAGAGAAAATAATATTCAATAGAAATTAACAATCAATTATCACTTTAAAAGTCAGCAAATGTGATTAGAAAAGTCTCTTATATAAGGAAATGTCATATATAAAATGAAAATTTTCTTGAATATGATAAAGGAAGAGAAATGCACTTGGGTTGTGAGAGGAAGTGGCATGGTCATGCAGAGGGAATAAAATAAGCACACTTGAAAGTCTTCCCCAAAGAACATGAAAAGTATTTATGAGGCAAATGAAAACACTATAAGTTATAACTTCATAAGAGTGCTAACAAAATTGTAAGTGGAGAAACACAACAACTAGTGAAAAAAAGAGGCAGTGAAAATACCCCTAACAGGAATGTAAATGAAAGTAATCACTTTAGTGTGTAGGTTAACACTGGGGAGGACAGGGCATGAAACACCTGTGTTGTGCTCTGTACTCCAGCCCAGGTATATCCCTGTAGAAAATGTCAAAGCCAGAATCAGAAGATATGTTTGACCATGTCCATGGCCTCTTTGATTGACAAAACAAAGCAAAACCCCTAAAGTCATGTGATCGACAGGGAATGGATACATTTGATTCACAGTAATATGTAGTAAACTCTATACAGTAGTGAAAATAAATAGTTTATTTGTAGATGCTGAGATGAGAGACTGGCAGGCATGTGAAGTGGAGAGATGACCCAGCATTTTAATGTACACCCTTAGAGGCACTGACATAAATGGTAAAGAGCTAAAACATTAAATGCATTACCAACTGTAGGGACATATGCTAAACTTCACAAAGATAATCTAAAAGTAAGGATAATCAAGAAAGTCAAATTTCTAGTTCCTTTGGGTGGGAACAGCAAGAATTATAATCACATCTATGTTTCTGCTGTTTGACTGCAGTAATTCCTTTGCTTTTCATATGCAGCACAATCTTGTAGATACTTGATATGTTGTTTGCAGTCACTGGAGCTATTAATAATTCCAATATACACTTTCATTAACTGAGGAAGGTACCAACCATGAACTGCTACAGTAATAGAGTGATACAGAAGATAGCAAATCTGGCCTCTCTTTTGATGCAATATTATCCTTTAAAGTGGTAATTTCAGTTTCATATGCAATGTGCTATCCTTGCGGAATTTTAATTCCATATAGAAATCTAGAAATAGCAGAATCAAAATATCAATGATGGGTCTTAGAGATTCTTTAATAGTTAAGAACGTTCTCAATTCTTCTTAGAGTTTGATTGCAAGCGTCTAGGTGGATAGATTGCAACCAGCTATAACTCCAGCTTCAAGAGATCCAGCCCCTTCTTATGGATTCCAAAGGAATCTACACATGTGACACACATGTGTGTGCATACATACATTCATACACAGAGTCATACACAAATAAAAATGAAAGTAAAACTTTAAAAATTACAAAATAGATGATTGTTGTTACTCTAGGTTATGTATATGCTTCCTCCCACCTGCTGTATTTTTACCCAATATTGTATGAATTTCAGCCATGTCTCTGCTGCTTTAAAATACATTTTTGTCTTGCTGTCCCACCAATCGCTTCTCTACCAGAAATGAGTTTATTAATTGAGTTAAAATATCAAACAAAACAAAAGGTTTTGAAGAGTTTCTGTTTTTACTTAACCCTGCTCTCTCTTCTTCCCTCCCTCCCTCTCATTTTAAACCATGGAATTTAAAAATAAATAAATCATCTGGTGGACATGAGTGCTTTCATGGCAAAGCTCTAAGCAATGACAGTTTTTTCATATTAGAGGGAAAGAAAGGCAGGGTGCTTGTTTATTCTGCAAACAGTTTTTATCAGCTTGCAAGAACAGAAAAAAAGAATCAATCCAGGGTAAGTCATGTATTCTCATCTCTACGTCTCTGCCTATTGTTCAGCCTTAGCAAAGGAATTAAAGAGCCCCTATAATCAGCACTTAGTCATGCTGCTAACACTCTCATATAGCTTTACCTCCAACCCCTCTCTCTAAATGCAAGGTCAGCTCTGTACTGCCAGGAACAGAGTGCTCTGAATTCACACATCCCCCTTCCCTCCACACTTCCAATATATATTTCTGAGCTCTGTTCTTGAATTGACATACATTTAAAAACAATTCAATAACGCATTGATCAGTTGGTCTAGTGACAGCTTGCTCTTGCCATTGTTTCTCTTTGTGGCTAGTGGGTCTTTGAATCCCACTGCATCAGCTCTGAATGCAATAATTGATTGTCTGAGCTATGCCACAGGGCCTAAAATAACAAAGGAAGAAAAATATATTAGTAAAGAAGATCTAGAAAGGACATAAATAACTACAGTGTGCCCAAATACTGCAGTGTTGGTAGAATGTTAACCAGGATAAGAAAAGCCAGGGGTCTGCACCATTTTTATATTTGGAAAGTAAATTCAAGGGGAGACATATTTCCAATATTTTGTAAAGCTTTCAAACAAGCATTTCCTAGACTCTGGGGAAAAACATATTCACAGATAAATGATTCTGAATCTGAATGGCCTTCACATTGAAATTCTTTAGATAATATGGTAATTATTATTTTCAAAAATTCCATATAAATAATAGTCATCAAGTCAATAAATACAAGCTGGCTATATCTATTGAAATATTTGCATATAAATCTGCTTGCATGAAATGCACATAACTCAGCATTTAAAAGCTTCAACCATGAATTGAGCAGTACAACAAAAAATTCTGTGTGTTTTATGTAGATAGGAAGCAATCACACAGCCTTTTAAAAATCTCAAGATTGCAAAGAGCATTAGAGGCTAGATAATCCAAACACCCTATAATGAGCTATTTGCAAGAGGGATCATTATCAAGACTGTTAGCAACTCTCTCCCAATTGCTGATTCAAACAGAAGCTCTGAATCTAGCACTTGGATGACAATTCATGTAGTAAGTTTCAAAGAAAAAAAGCTTAATCAATGAAAAGATCATTTCTAGCTAGGTGCTTTCAGTGAGGTATGTGTTTATATTGTATTAAACAATGAGGTTTCTTTATAGTATGCCTGAGTGCTGTGAAATGAGGCATTTCTTTCTATTTTGTTCCACCTACCTGCCACCTCCTTTCACGTCTCTCTCCCTCCTTCCCTTCTTTTCTTTCTGATTAAAAAAAGGGAAAAAAGCTAGCTAAAATCTAATTAATACATCAATCGCTGGAATTGTTTTAAAAAAGAATCAGATAATAAATTTACTTAGTGCAGAATATAACGAAAAAGAAAGAGCTGGCCATGACTAGAATACCCTAGACCACAGATTAGCAACATTTCTATGTGGTACAGTCAGGGTGAGAATAGAGAAGGGAACTTGCGAAGTTGTCCTGAATTAATTACATCTCTCTGGGATTTTTCAGAGGCTACACTGAATGGGCTCTTAGGATCAATTATATTTTATTTTTTATATGCTTGCTGAGAAGTACTGTAATATAGTGCTTTTAATTCTTCATCAAAACTATAAAGTATGCTCAAATGAGATCACTTTATGTCAAATAAGAATGAAGGGGAAGATAAAGCAAAACACCTATGTCACAGCTTTGGCTTGATTAAAGGCAAGAGAGGAAAAAGTAAAATGGTTAAAATGTGTTATGACTGTTTTTTTCCCTTGCCCACCCCATCTCCCTCTCATCCCTATTAAAACTCCCCTCAAACACCCATCCTTTCCTCAGAATCATAACTTTTTGGTTTATATTGTGAGACATTTACTTGAACCAGGGCACCTATGTGATTATTGATTTCAAAATGTCAGTTGGAGATTGGTAGAGGTACTGGTGTGTAGACAATTGAAAATATCGGTTCTCTCTTTTCCTAAAAAGAGTTCAGGAGTGACAGCTTGTTCTTTCCCATGTTTCTCTTGATGGCTAGTGAGTCTTTGATTCCTACAGCATCAGTTCTGAATTCTATAATTGATTGACTGAACTATGACATTGTTTGTGTTCATGTTTCACTTATGACCTGCTGATGGCAGGCGCACTCTTGTGCAGACCCAGTTTAAGTACTATAATTACTATGAATTCACAGTTGCAATGGCTAGATCTTGTCTAGAAGAGATAATTGTACAGTTTATTTTTTCCCATCTTCTGGTTTTTATACTCTTTTACCCATTCTACCATAAGTGAACTGAAGTTTAGGAGGGATGACATAAACTACATTCATGTTTAGGGCTCAGAATTCTTTCATTACTTAGTCACATTGCACAGTCATGAGTCTCGGCATTTACCACAATTCATTGGAAAGAGAAGCTTTCCCATTAAGGCTAAAATCACCATTTGTCTGAGCACAAAAACAGACATTTAGAAGGCAGTTTGTCAGTTTAGCTAAACTACAGTAGTCAGCACACTCCCTTCCACTAGGACCAAGGACCTTCTTAGCTCTGGACTTTCCATGTTTACAGTAGCAGATATTGATTGTCCCTGTGCAGAGTTCTTGAAGTCAAATTGAAGAGCTGCTGATTGCCCATTTAATGGTGATGCCACCATTTCACAAGTGAGTACATCATGTTTGGCAGGTTCTCATTTAATAGAGTTAATAGTGGGGCAAGACCATTGATGACTTTTCTCCCACAGGTGCCTAGGTAACTCCTTCTGGGATTATGTAAGTTCATCAACAGGAGGAAACTTCTATGTCAGTCAGTTTGACTTCTTTATATCATGCAACCATCCCCTGCTAAATATCCCTTTAAAATTTCCACATCAGGTATACATTGCTAAACTAAGCTTTGCAAAAAAATGTATCTTCTTTTCTGAAGGAATAAAAGAATAATTTATTTTATGAATTTTTTTATAGAAATAACTACATGAAGCCTGGATAATCTTTAATGAATGATTGTGTGTGTGTGCTCATGCATGCGCAAGTGTGTGTGTGCTTGAGAGAGAGAGAGAGAGAGAGAGAGAGTAGGCATGGTATATTCATGTGTGTATTCTGTGTATTTGTGTATGCATGTGTTTATGCATGTGCATGTCAGTGCATTTGGAGGCTACTGGCCAACAAAATGAGTCTTTGTAATTCTTCTATAAAGTCATCCATTTGGCTAGTAAGTTTGACCAGTGAATTCTATGTATCTATCCATCTGAGGCCTGTGACACCATTGAGTTTTGAATATGTGCTGCTGTGCCAAGCTTTGATGTGTGTACTGGTATATGAATTCAGGTTCTTATTCACTGAACCATCTCCCCAACCTTTAAACATATTTTATGAGGTGAAATATAGTTTTCAAAAATGACTTATATAGCCGGGCAGTGGTGACACTTGCCTTTAATCCCATGATTGGGGAGGCAGAGGTAGGTGGATCTTTTTGAGTTTGAGGCCAGCCTGTTCTACAGAGTGAGCTCCAAGACAGGCTCCAAAGCTACACAGAGAAATCCTGTCTTTAAAAACCAAACAAAAAATGTTAAGAAATGACTTATACAGTGTAGTTCTACTATATTTTTAAAGTTTTATTTAAGTTTTGCTTCCAGCAGAAATGTAACTAAATATATTAACTGGTCTGTTCTTCTTCCTAAAACAACTAATAGGATCAGGAAGTGAAACAATAGTTTCTAAACCGTCATGTAAATAGCAAAGAGCAGTGATTTCCCATAAATTGTACATAACCAACAAGGTATCTAAGCTGCTTAGCCCAGTTTCTGGAAGAATGGAAGGCTCAGTCATCTGCCTGAAGTAACAATTAATTTGGGAATTCCTGGAAGACTGAGAAGAGAGACTTTCAAGTACAGCGTGAGAGGAGAGAAAGTGGATAAGAGAACTCCAGAAATTTGCAAATTCTTCTGGTGCTTATTTACCCAAGCACAGATTAGCCATTTCTCACAAGAAAATACCTGAGATGAAAAAGATCCAGGTGGAAGGAAATACAGTGTACTGAGAAGAATGCCTATTCCCAAAGCAAGAGTGGGGATACAAGTCATAAACCATGGTTTTGGATTTCCAGATTGGCTTTCTTCACGAAATGAGGAATTCCTAGGTTAAATGCTTATCTTTCTTATCTAATTTGAATAATAAGATCAAATTAGTTTTAAATTAACAGCATTCCAAAACATATTTCAAACCTATGTTGAAGAATAAAACTATAATGAGAAATTATCAAAGTACAATTTGATACAATTGTCAGTTATTAAAAATGAAAGATGTTTGGCCGACTGGTGGTGGTTCACACCTTTCATCTCAGTACTCAGGACATAGAGGCAGCAAATAAATGTGAGTTTGAGGCCAGCATGATATGTAAAGCTAGTTCCAGGACAGCCAGAACTCTTACACAAAGAAAACCTGTCTTCAAAAACAGAAACAAAAGAAACAAAAGTATTTGGTGTGAACAAAATAACAGCATTTAAAACGAGTGTGTCTCTCATGTTCTGTCTGTAGAGCATATGTTACATGTGTTCTTTTGAGACATAGATATGCAGAACTGTGCCAAGGCAAAAAATCTAGAAATGAAAGTTTTAAAATTTGAGATGAAAATGCTACAGAGGAAGATCAGTGGCAGATAGTCAGTTTCAGAATTAAATTGGTATCTTGAAGATACTGACAGAGTTAATTCTCAATGAAATGCACATACGTACAAAGACACAAACAACAACAACAACAACAAAATCACCACTATACTGTAGGGAAGCAGCTAAATATATAGAATAATGAGCCTGGAAAAAGAAAGGAGACAGAAAAGACTATCTGAAGATGGAATAATCGACAGTCACCCAACATTATTATAAAGTGTATCTACATAGCCAGGAACTTGAATAGACCTTAAGTACAGAAAACAATAATAAAATTATACCATGCAAAACATACTCATATTGTTTAAAACTAACGCTAAGGAGGAAGTCTTTGAAAAAGATAGAAAAAAATATCACATTGAATTTGTAATAAGAATGAGAGCTGATTTCTTTGGGTTCTATGCAAGAAAGATGTGAAGCACAGTCTTAGAAGATTTGGAAAAAATCCACCTAGACTACTTTATCTATCAAAGATACCCTTCAAAAATGGATTGAAGAATCTTTAGAAAGGGAAAGCTGAAATAATTCATCACATGCAAACTTTCAAGGAATATTAAAGTATTTAAAACATAAGGAAAATGACAGCAATGGAAATAAAGTCAACAAATGACCTTGGAACTGCACAGTCAACTCCACATGTGCACAAACACACATTTCCTGAGAACATTGCTGAATATTTCACTTGTAGATATATTTTTTAAAATGCCTACTAAAATGATGTGCAATGACTACAAGAATAAGAAAATAAATTTGGCTGGGCGGTGGTGGCGCACGCCTTTAATCCCAGCACTCGGGAGGCAGAGGCAGTTGGATCTTTGTGAGTTCGAGACCAGCCTGGTCTACAAGAGCTAGTTCCAGCGCAGGCTCCAAAGCCACAGAGAAACCCTGTCTCGAAAAACCAAAAAAAAAAAAAAAAAAGAAAAGAAATTTGTCATGCTCATATAAAGTAACATATGATTTTTATATACTCAGCATAAATAATTATTGGTTATGACTCAAAAATAATGAATAAATGGAAACACAAAAGTATATAATTCTTCAGAGGAAAGAAAAAGGAATGTAGAGAAGAGATGGGACAAAAATGTCATGAAGAAATGACCTAGTTTTATTTTTGTTCCTGTGGCAAAATACCTTGAAAAAAAGCAACTTTTGAGAGAAAAGATATTTTTAGCTTTCAGTTTCAGGTTATAGGTCATTATTGTAAAAACTTAAGGCAGGAGCTTGAAACAGTTAGTTGTATCATATCAACAGTCAAGATGTATGTATATTCTCTCGTCTTACCCAGTCCACTATGCAACTGCAAGTAATGACATTATTCGTATTCACCATGGGCATTCTATCTTAAGTGATCCAATTAGAATATCTCTCACAGGAATGCCCACAAGCCAACGCAGTCCAAACAGTTCTCCATGATATTCTCTTCTCAGTGAGCCTGTTTTGTGTCAACAGTTAAGACTAACCATCATTAATAATGTTGAGATTATTCCTACGAGTGAGTTTTAGAGATATGATGAGCAATAGAGTCCAATGATTAATGATGTTCTACTTTGTACTACAAGACTAACTGGAAAAAGGAAGGGTTTCTTTGGGAAAGGGATGGGGGAAAAAGGCAATAAGAAGTGAAAAAGTCAGAAACACATTTTACTATAAAATTAAAATATGCTAACAACAACTTAAAACTTTAGAAATATTATATCTCACGTAAAATTTCCTTTACACCAAAAAAAGCAGAAAGGAGTGGGCACATGGGAATATTTGGTAGCAAAGGCATAATAGATCTATTATATTGTTACAGTAACAGCTCCATGAGTGTATGGATACATTAAAATAATTTAATTTTATATTAAATACATGTATACATTTTGTATGGAAATATTATGTATGCCCCAATTAAGCTGAGTATGTGGATCCCATTCCCTATGGTGGAATGACATATTTAGCCTTGTGGCTTGGTCCTGCCCTGAGTTAATGTGTCAGACTTTGTTGAATCTCCATTGGAGCCCTTAGCCCTTGAGAAGAGTGGGTGGGAGTTAGGCTGGTGGGGAAGACAAGGAGGAACAGAAGGAGGGGTAGGTGGAAGAACTGTGGTTGGAATGTAAAATGAAATAATAAATAAATAAATTTTAAAAATGAGATGAGCGAAGTTGCTTCTCAATATTTAACCTAATATGGCTTAAGGACTGTATGTCAGAATGAAGATGAGTGAATGAGTTCCCTTCTAATGTGTGTAATAATGCTATCAGGAAATGACATTTATTTCTGTGGAAATCCCTATACTTGAAACAGAATTGTTAGAGGGGAGAATTGTGTGGTCTCAGCACTGACAAGCTGAAGAAGAAGGAGCACCTCACCAGGAAGCATGGCAGTCAATAGCCACAGCCCTAGGTAGAGGAGAGGGGGATCACTTTGTATTTGCTATCCCCTTGCTTTTCCTCAATCCTGATGTCTGTCTGTTGCACAATGTTGAAGAAGTGCTGAGGAATTAGGCATCTTTCATTTTGGCCACTTTTCACTAAAACTATGAGACACCTATTTTTACTTAAAAGAGAAGGAAATATTTTCATGGTGGCAAGGAGATGCACAAAAATGGAAAAGAGAAAAACAAATTCAATATATGTTTTACAAGGAGACAATTTTGTGACCTTGAAACTACATAGTTTTCCTCTTTGTAAAAGAGATGATAATTCTTCATGACCTTTTAATGAATAATCGAATAAATTATACAAATTTCTGTATATACAAATGCTCCCCAAGTAATAAATGTTATTTTGAGATTTCAAAAAAAGATTTCTTCTAAAAAAGGTGTATTTTGCTTGAGGGCTATCAAAATTTGTCACTAGTTTTCCTATGACAGCTAATATGGAGACCTGTATTGATTGGATTGAATTGAAGTGTAGAAGGACAATATTATGAAGAAAAATAGTTTTCCTTAATTCTCATAAAATTGTCTGCTCAGAGGGAGCTGCATGGGTACTCGATAAGATTTTAGACTATGGAGAGCACAGCATTCTGCTTTCTTGCAGCTCTTTCATTCCATGCATTTCTGTGCTTTGCATTTGTACATGCACATGTGTACACACAGGAAGCTGCTGTTTGACTGGCACTGCCTTGTTTTCCTGATATTGCTATAGCAAGCTTACATCAAGTGTGCAAGCGTTAGTTGATTTAAAAGTTACTGTATATAAGAGAAGTGGTTTCAAATGAAAAGTTTTAAAATGATAGGTTTTTAACTCAAACTTATTAAAATTTTATTGAATGAATGCTCCAAATTTTCACTCAAAATTTAGCGGTTGATAGCTTACACAGAGTCAGGATACTCATATTTGTATCTAATATATAATAAAAAATAAAATCAATTCTAACCTGTAAATAGTTATATATGTGTGGTAGCTATTCTTGCTTGTCAACTTGACTATTTCTGGAATTGACTGAAATCCAAGCAGCTGAGTACACTGTGAGATTTTTTTCTCTTAATTCGATCATCTCAAATGGAAATTCTCACTTTTAAAATAGATTTTTAAGGTAGGAAGATGAAACGTTAATCTAGATCTTTTAAAATGTGATGTGTGCTTGTTCACTGATTCATAGGCTGTAGCCGACTTACTGGTTCACAGTAGTGTACTTGGAAATCGGTACAAAAAAAAAAGAAATCTGGAGAAGAGGTATGTGCATAGATCTCTCCAGATGTATGAAAGATGTAAAGATACTCTGTACGATGTAAATGTTCATCAAAAGATGACTTCAACTGAGGAGTTCAGTAATCAAGTAGGTAAGATAACCTGTTCTGTGGACAGCCAGCCTTTCTCTAGACATTTCTCTCTTTGCCCAATTGGCACATGAACTTAGTGGTCACGGTAGTGGAGATGAGCATTATGCATGAGCTAGACACCATGAACGGCTACTCTCAAAGGCTGTCCTGTTCAGAGCTGCTGCTGAGTGCCAGATCTGTCAACAGACGAGACCTATACTAAGTTTCACAAATAGCACCATTCCCCAGATGAGCAGTCAGTGGACAACTAATGGATGTGGTGACTGCATTAGACAATCTCTTTGTGCTTCCTGGGGTGGACACTTAGTCTGGTTATGAATTTCCTGTATGTAATCTGTCATATTTTGTTAAGAATACATTTGTAAAGATATATGTGTTTTCTTTCAATTTCTTTGTCTTGCAATATAACACCGAGTAAGAGAATATCAGTGTTTAGCATATTTAAGTTGTGATATACCAGAGAATGTCCCTTAAAGGACATTGCCCCAATTCTATAATTTATAATGCATCTGTGTTTGCAGAGGGATAGTTATATCATGTTGTGCATAATTATTACCTGGTTATTGTTTTCGTTTAGAAATTAAGCGTGGTATAAGAGATATCATTGTGTGCCAACTAGGCAAAGTGTGGAGTTCTGATGGCTAATTTTTCTTGTTGTTTTGATGAACCTGGAAGTAACTAAAACCCAAGTGGCTAAGAACAATGTGAGAGAATTTTTCTTATTTAGATCATTTGAAGTAGGAAGATCCATTTTTAACAACTACTTTTTGAGGTATTAAAGGTCTGCATTTAATATGGGCCAGACCTTCTGGTGACAGCCTGTATAAAAGGACACTCTCCCTTTAGGTTTCTTGCCCTCAAGCTGATGAGTCAGTTCCTTCACTGACAATGAAAAGAAAATACTTCTTCATGATTCCTGCATATACTGAAGACCAGCTGAAATGAACTGATATATTTTTATATTTTCAGCAGAGCATTATTAAAAAAGTCATTATTCAAGAAGATAAGATTTGTCTATTTAGTTGATTTTCTCAAAGAACCAGCTCTTTGTTTTATTGATTCTTTATATCATTTTCTTAGTTTCTATTCTGTTGATTTCAGCTCTCAATTTGATTATTTCCTCCTGTCTAGTCACACTTGGGTGAGTTTGCTTCTTTTGTTCTAGAGTTTTTAGCTGTTCTG
>JAQHUG010000147.1:486800-517933 GCA_028555095.1 Dicrostonyx torquatus | reverse complement strand
ATGGCTGTCTTTGAGATTGAAGGGTGTTTCTTGTATGCAGCAGAAGTATGGATTCTGTTTGCATATCTAATCTGTTAGCCGGTGTCATTTTATAGGTCAGTTGAATCCATTTATATTAAGGAATATTAATAGCCAGTGATTGCTAGTTCCTATTGCTTTAGTTTTCATTGTTGGTGATGTTATTTTGTGTGTTTTTTCTTTTCTGGGATTTACTGCTATTAAATCTTCTGTAGTATGTGTCTTTGTGGATGTAACTAACTTCCTTCGATACTTTGTGTAGGGCTGGGTTTGTGGCTACATATTGCTTAAATCTGGTTCTGTCATGGAATATCTTGTTTTGTCCATCTATGGTGATTGAAAGTTTTGCTGAGTATAGTAGTCTGGGCTGGCACCCATGGTCTCTTAATGTCTGCATAATGCTTGACCAGGACCTTCTGGCTCTTATTTTTTACATTGAGAAGTCAGGAGTAATTCTGATAGGGCTGACTTTATATGTTACTTGACCTTTTTCCTTTGCAGTTCTTAATATTCTTACTTTATTCTGTATGCTTAGTGCTTTGATTATTATGTTGCAAATGGACTTTTTTTTTGCTTCAGTCAGTCTATTTGGTGCTCTGTTATCTTCTTGTATCATCATATGCATATCTTTCTTTAGATTGGGAATGTTTTTTTTTCTATGATTTTGCTGTGCTTTTTAGTTGAACTTCTCCTTCTACTATCCTTATTATTCTTAGGTTTGGTCTTTTCAAGGTGGCCCATAATTTGTATTAAGCTTTTGTTAGATTTAACATTTTCTTTGACTGATGAGTCTATTTCCTTTATTATATCTTCAATGCTTGAGAGTCTCTCTTCTGTCTCTTGTATTCTGATGTTTATGTTTGCATTTGTGGTTCCTGATCATTTTCACATATTTACCATTTCCAGAATTCCCTTTGTTTTGTGTTTTCATTATTGTCTCTATTTTGGTTTTCAAGTCTTGAATAGTTTCTTTCACCTGTTTGATTATTGTTTCTTGGTTTTCTAATTTCTTCATTTTCTGAGAAACCATCATACTGATATCCAATAGGGCTGTGCCAGTTTGCACTCCCACCAGCAATGGAGGAGTGCTTTCTTAACCCAACATCCTCTCCAGTAAATTGTCATCAGTGTTTGTTTTTGTTTTTTCATCTTGGCCATTCTTAGAGGTGTAAGATGGAATCTCAGTTGTTTTGATTGGCATTTCTCTGATCTCTAAGGATGTTGAGCATTTCTTTAAGTGTCTTTCAGCCATTTGAAATCAGCAAATAACTTAAAGAAAACCAAGACCTATAAATATCACTTTTGGATATCTACCAAAAGGATGCTCAATAATACCACAAGGATGTGAGCTCAAATCTGTTCACAGCAGCATTGTTTGTCATAGCCAGAATCTGGAAACAACCTAAATGCCCCTCAACCTAGGACTGGATAAAGATGTGGTACATTTACACAATGTACTACACAACAGAAAAAATAATGACATCATGAAATTTGCAGGCAAATGGATAGATCTAGAAAACATCATATTGAATGAGGTAACCCAGACCCAGAAAGACAAATATAATATACACTCACTCATACATGGCTTTTAGACATAAATAAAAGAAACACCTGCCTACAGTTCAAAATTCCAGAGAACCTAGTCAATAAAGAGGACCCTAAGAGACACTACATGAATCTAATCTACATGGGAAGTAGAAAAAGAAAAGATCTCCTAGTAAATTGGGAGCATGAGGATAATTGGAGAGGGCAGAAGGGGAGGGAAATGTAGAGAGGGGAATAGAGGAAAATATATAGCTCAATAAAAACAATAAATATTGTTTTCACACACATAAAAATATAAGAAATTTATGTAAACTTATTATTCAACAAATCATGATAGGACTTATAAAATATTTTATGAACAACAAGACTGCATAGCTCTTTACAGTTACCTTGAAACACATTTATTATAGTAGATCACATTTAGGTCTACAGATTTTCCAATACTCAGTTCTTCCAAAGAATTATGAAACATTAAATAATTAAATTAGAAGCGAAAAACATGACAGGTTCAAGAACTACCAACAGAACCTGAAACTTGTTTTGAGCAAAATGAAATTTACAGTACAATATAATAATACAATATAATAAATAATACAATATAATAAAATTTGTTTTTTATGCAACAGAAAAATAGGTGTCTGATTGATAACATCATTTAAGAGCACACACTGCCTTTGCATAAGACCCAAGTTCAGTTCCTAGCTCTGATATTGGTTGGTTCAAAATGCTTGTGTAATATTTGCACAAATCAGTTCAACATTCTGTTCTATCCTCTGGGAGCACACACATGTACATGTGCGAACACTCACACACACATACACATACATGCACACACAATTTTTAAATAAAAAGAAACTTACATTATGAAAAGCTATTCGTAAAAAACAGGTCAATTATAAATAAACATGTCCTTTCTCAAGCACAAGGAAACTAAATGCAAAGTAACCCAAACTAAGAGGAAACTGGTGATATTGTATAATAAAATTTAAAACAATAGTATACATACCCACAGATGGGAAAAGTCAATGAAATATAAAAACTAGTACTGTGAGAAGATCATGAAATGCAAAGCCTAGTTCTGTGGGAAGATCATGAATATTGATCACATTGTAGCTGATCTGATGCACACTAGCAAAAGTACAAATCGTGATCATCAATACCAAAAACAATATGGATGTTACTGCTCTGCAGTCTACAAATATGGAAAAATCTAACAATGAAAAAATAAGAGAATCTTATCAAATAATGTAGAAATTTTAATTATGTAGGGAAATATCTTAAAATAGAAGAAAACCTATCCCTTAGTGAGGAAAGGATTTAGTAAAATGGATAGTCCAGAAAGTTTGAAAATATTGTGTTTATTGACAATCATTCTTTTTAAATACAAAAATACAAAAAAGGAGGTCTTTGTTTAAATGGTTTCATTGGGGAAGTTAAATAAACCAACATAAATTACATCTATGTTTTCAAGGCTTCGAAGGAAAAACATCAGAATTATTCACTTTTTAAACTTGCTCTGATACAAATGACATATGGAGACCCTTTAAGAAAGAGAAATAGAAACAAATATTTTAATGAATATAGAAGCATAAATATCTAGACAAAATTTAGCTAGTAAAATTCAACAGTCTCTAAATTTATATTAAGACTAAGTAGAGTTTATAACAGGTACACAAAGTTGGCTTCTCATAAAAATGAAAACAAACCAATGTAGTTTACTATATTCAGAATTACACTTACATAAAAGATGAAGCAATGATCTCAAGAAAGTCAGTGAAGCATTTCATACATACAAAATTAAAATAGAAAAAATCATGTGGTTAAAAATATTTGAGTAAATTAAGACTATAATGAAAGTTTCCAAGCTGATAAAAGGTGGATCCAGACAGTGTATATATATACAGATATAAATATAGATATATATACCTATATAAATATAGATATATAAATAGATAGACAGATAAAACACCTACAGCTGACCACACACCAAATGACAAGACATTCCCCTGATGATGAAAAATTAAATATCTTTAATTTTTCTACTGAAACTATTAAAGAGGTACCAGAGTTTCTAACCACATCAATAAAGGAATGAAAATAAATACTTATTTCAAAAGGAAATAAACATAATTTTTTAAACAATAAGATAAGCTTTGATTTATAAAATTCATATAGAATCTCCAAAATAATATCAGAACAGATAAAAATATCTGTTATTATTACAGAGAAAGTGATAAGTATATAAAATGGTATTTTTCATGTTAAGTACCAACAATTAGATACTGTAATAGGAAAATCATGTATGGTAACAAATCACCCAGTGAAGGTCTTGGAACAGAATGTGAACATGTTTTAGGCATATGAAGAGTCAAAAATAAGAAACCTACCTTAAAATCAGAAAATCCATATAAATTACACTTATATGTAATATATAAATATATTTCATCATGCTTACCATTTTTCTTCTTTAAGTAAATACAAATTCAAACCACAATAATATGAACCACATATATGCCAAAATACCTAAACATTCAAAAGACAGTGGATTTGTGAGAGAGCAATCAGTATCTGATTATACCTGAAAGGCGTGGAGAAGATCAGACACATGTGTTAATGAGCATTAGGAAACCTTTAAGTGTCATGAATTTTCTTATTGTCTTGATAATGGTAATGGATTCATGGATATCATATATCCAAAGACCAATATATAACACATTCTAAAGCGAGCTGAATTGAATTCAGATACATCTAGACTGATAGAACTTATTCACATTGAGAGACTAAGAACAAATTATTTCACTAAGGATGATAATGTTTATAATGTAGGAAAAATATACTAATGTTTGCAATTATCTCCTTGTATCTCTGTGTTTCTCCTGGATGCATGGTTTCAGGTGTACATACATGCATTAAAAGTCTTTACGTTTATGTACTCTAAAACCCTACAGAGCGAGTTCAGGGGAACCTTTTGTCTTGGATAAAGAGTGATGTAACATCTAATGTTAATTTCATACATAAAGTATTCAGCTTATATTCATAGAACATATATATTATTTATTTGTTCACTCAAAATTCACCTGATGAAGATAAACAAGTTTTAAAACACACGTATACAATATCCATGTGTAGTGATTTGAATAAACATGGCCCTCTAGGCTCATATATTTGAATGCTTATCAAAATCTTTGGGGAGCAGCACTGCTGGAGAAGGATTAGGAGGTGTGACACCTTTTGGAGGAAGTGTGTCACATGGTAGGGATAGGCAGGTGGGTGAATTTGAGCTTTCAAAATCCCAAGCCAGGTCCAGTGTCTTTCTCTTACTTTTGCCTGAAGAACTTGACATAGAAATCTTAGCTACTTCTTTAGACAAGTTCTTCCTGCATGCCGCTGACAATGTACTAAACCTCCGAAACTATAAACAAGACCTTTTTAATTAAATTAAATGCTTTCTTTTAGAATAGTTGCCATAGTCACGGTGTCTTTTTGAAGCAATAAAACACTGACTAAGACACCATGTGACATGATTTCTTAATTTTTAAATACGTTTAAACACAGTAACATTCATGAAATTACTGTGAAATATAAATGAGCGTTAAAGTATGCAGTGAAAGCCACATAAAGGTTGAGTGCTCAGCTTCCTCCTGGATAGAAGTACCACCTGTGTTCATCCGAGTAATTTAAACATGCCATCAGTAAATATTCAAGGCAATGTTTGTCTTTAAACATTATAAGAGCCAAAGCTCTTTTTAAATATCAGCACCAGTGTCAATCTCTTAAGTTTGGTATTTAGTATTCTAAACGTCTCTAAGTATTCTGAAGACTTTGTGCTTCGTGAGACTCTTCTGTCGCCAGTTCTGTTTTAGTCTGTTCTTCCTTTCATTTGACATTTAGTACTTTATTATGATTTACATAAGTAAATCATAAAAACTTGTGCTGTGAATAGAATTGAATATAGCACTTAGATAGGTAGCATATAGCCGTCTAGCTGTCATTTTAACATACTACATGCTATTCATTCATATTGAAGTGGAGGACGGAAAATAAATTAGATAAAGGACTGCAGCAATTTCAAAACATCACTCAATTATATTATTCTCAATTATTTTTAAGTTGTAATTACTTAGTGTTGGAAGAAGTTATATTTAAAAAACCCACTTATTTACAATATGTAATCTACCAGGAGTCAAACAAATCAACATCTAGAACTGTAAGTTAACACTCAGAAATCATGATGGGCATCTTACCTAATAAGTCAACACCTCTGTCTTACTTAGTAGATATTCCCATTTCTCCCTCCCTCCTTTCATCCCTTTATCCCCACCTTTTCCCATCATTCCTCTTCCCCTTTTCTGCTTTCTATTTTCCTGTATATTTCTTCCTCCCCCCTCGTACACATGTATGTGTGTTTGTATATACTTTTACTCAATATGTAAACAGTACAATATACAGGCTTGCAAATATAAAGATATATAAATATACTCTGTACATTTTTGGTGATAGAAAAAGAGTAGCCACTTTTTATTGGCATGTCACCTTAGTATTCTGTGCCCTTTTACTGTTCCCACTTGTTTCTTCCCTTCTCCCAGTCTTACTTCTGCTTTCTGTCCATAGAAATATTTAAATGTGTAACATATTTTATTTAAATAGAAATTCTAACATATGTATGTCCTTGTGTGCAACTGCATATATATTTACATGCATGCTTAAACGTTTTATAGTTTGATATTATACCCATACTGAACTAGTAAATCCTTTTTAATTTGCTCTGTGAAAGCATGTTGTAGACCTATTGCACTTTTTTTTATTGTGGGGAACGACAAGTTTATTTTGACGAGTCTTGTTAAAAGAGGTAAAAGAGGATTATTACATGTCGACTTTCTGGGTGCTGATTATGCAACTGTACATAAATTCTGTAGACTTAATGATTTAGTACATAAATTCTGTAGACCTAATGATTTTTAAAAACCATTTCCAATGCTGTTTATATCCTGTGTGGAAATCTAAATAGGATCTTACAGGACATGGATTAAAGAATTCAGCACTTGTCAAATATTGCTGGTCTCTGCTCTTTTAATTTCTCATTTCCTCAGAGTTCACTTGCCTTTAACACATGCCTAGACTTAGTAGGCCAAATGTAGAGCTCTCTAGCTAATACTTTTCTACCTATTGTGCAAAGAAAATTTTCTTTAATGCTTACACAGTTATTTAAGTTTTATCACAGAATGCTGTGCAGTGCAGTTTCCTTTGGAATAAATGATCCCTTTTCATTTTCTTTTGTTTTGTTTCAAGGTAAACAATTTTCTACAGTTCTATTGTGAAGTCAGGAGTCACCCTACTGCTTAGATATTTTTTTAAAGCCACTGCTGTGAACAAGTAAGTGTTTGATCACCAATGCTTCCTTTTCTCTTCCTTCTTATTTTCTTCTGCCTTTTGTACCGGTCTTGGTCCCTCCTTGCACTCTATGGCACATCAGGATATGACTATCTGATATTACTCATAGTGAAATCAATTCAATTTTGTTGGAAAAATGTTCTTTTTCTCAAAGGTCCCATAAACATCTGAGAAAGAATAGACGATTAAATTGCTCTTCTTACTAATTAAACTTTCCTGAGCATACAGTTTCCTTGTGAAGTATCTGGGTTTTCTTCTTTCCACTATATGTCTGTAATTAGACTCACCCTACCTTGAGTTTGCATGTGTTTTGTGCAGTTTTCATAGGAAGGATTTTTCAGATCACAATTTAGATTCAATTTGAAAACTCAGGTATTGTGCATCATCTTTATGCCCCAGGGATAGGGCTCCACTGATATCTTCCATTTTAGTTTTGTTGCTGGGTAGTTATCAAATGTTGCATCGTGTAAAGAGCACTTCACTCTTGTTCAAAACATCTTCTCCTCTGAACCAGAATCTACGTAAACACTAAATTGAATGAAAGATTCGTCCAGAGACTGAGTCAGTTTACTTTTCTTCTGCTGACTGCTCAATTTAATGTATTTCAATCTTTCTGAAACTTAAAAGAAAATTAACATGGAGTCTTCCTTGAATATATTTAGGAATGGAGTATGGTGATCCACTCATATGATCCCAGCAAGGAGGTCTAGAACCAGGAGTGAAGGCCAGTCTGGAACACGGAGAAATAGCTCTCAAAAACATCAGCACTAGAGATGACTTAGTGGGTACAGGCACTTCTCTAGAAAGACCAATGATGACCTGAGCTCAGTCCCTGAGACAAAACAAGATGAAAGGAGAGAACAGAATCTACCAATTCATCTCCTGACTTCCAGTTTCCTGTGACACACGCTCATGTGCATGTGCACAGGTACACACATAAATTAACCAACAAACATAATTAATAAAGTAAAAACAAAAAAATGATGGTCCAGGAGGTCCAGCAACAATTGTATTGGCATCCTCCAAATACAAAGCAGGGAAAACTAGAAACATGGAAAACATTGTTTGTATTGAGAGAAAAATGTTTCAACATAGAATCTTTTCATTATGATAAATGTTGAAAATATTTTAATTCATACATGCCTCGGGATATCCAATAGAAGACTATTTTTTCTGATTGAACAAAATTACTTTATAGAACATAAAAATTAGATACTTGTGTATGTGCACTGAGATTGCTCAGCAAAATATAACAAAATTTTTAAAATATAGTTCCATTAATTGAAAGCTAAATATTATTGTTACCATGTAAGAATTGAAAATTCAAAAATCTGAATGAGGTATTATTTGAAAATATAAAAATGACAAACAAATGGCTCATGACTTAGGATGGTCCAGTTTATTGATCTATATAAGGTAATGGTGCAGGTGAAGTGTTCATTCAGTAGGAATCACACCTTGAGTTTTGAATTTTGAGGATTTCTGGGCCAGTGGAGTGCAGTGACAAGTTCTCATTATACAGTCAGCAGACAACTGAGGACACCATTCAGTCAGACAGTCCTGCTGCTGAGCAATGAATATGCCAGTACACTATTGTTAAGCTTTGGTATTCAATAGAGATTTTTGGTTAAAGGAACTTTCATAATATTTTCAATTTGCAATGATTTTTATCATGGTATAACCCATCCTAGGTTGAAGAATTCCTGTGGTTATAAAACAAATACCTTATTTTCACTAACATAGAGGATAGAATTTAGAAACATGACAGTTACATTTTATCAGTCTCTGAATTTTCTTATTATTTGGTTCAATAGAATGAACTAAAACAGTTCACCATGACTTAAAATGGAGTAAGATAACAAGAAGATATTGAAGAGAACATATTAGATAGTTATCATTAATTAACTGATGGTTTAAAGGACTTAAGCACTTACAATAAATGTGTATTGCCTAAGTATTTTAAAATATTTACTCAACTCTGGGTTCATCAATACATTTTGATGTTTGATGATGACCATCAAACCCATGACCTCATGTATGCTAGGTAAACATGACAACACTGTTGTATATACTCACTATTCTTTGTTAATGTTCTTAACCAAATAAGTTAAGAAGATATAAATGGCTACAGGAGTGGAGATATAGTTGAGTACTAGAGTGTTTGTCTAGAGTATATGAGGCAATAATTATAGTAAACATAAAAGAAAATAAATAACTAAATTATGATGAAACATTCACAAATATGTGTTCATTTTAAATATTCATTAGATGCAAACCTACCAAACTGTTTTTGCTTGATTTGATTTTAATTTGATTTTTTGATAAATTTATTACTACTGAAGAACCTAGTTCACATTTTATTTTAATTTTTTCATTGAGCTATATATTTTTATCTACTCTCCTCCCTTTTTCTCCTATCCCCTTCTATCCTCTCCCAGGGTATCCATGCTCCCAATTTACTCAGAAGATCTTGTCTTTTTCTGCTTCCAATATCGATAAGATCCATATATATCTCTTTTAGGGCACTCTTTGTTATCTAGGTTTTCTGGGATCGTGAATTGTAGGCTGGTTTTCCTTGGCTTTATATCTAAAAGTCACTTATGAATGAGGACATATTGTATTTGTCTTTCTGGGTCTGGGTTACCTCACTCAACATGATGCTTTCAAGATCTAGGTATTTGCCCATAAACTTCAAGATGTTATTATTTTTTCTGCTGTTTAGTACTCCATTATGTAAATGTGCCACATTTTTCTTATCTATTCTTCATTCCAGGGGCATTGAATCTATTTCCAGGTTCTGCTTATGACAAACAATGCTTTTATTAACAGAGTTGAGCACATGTCTTTGTGGTATTATTGAGCATCCTTTAGGTAGATAACCAAAAGTTGTATTGCTGGGTCTTGAGGAAGGTTGTTTCCTAATTTTCTGAGAAATTATCATATTGTTATCCAATGGGGCTGTACCACTTTGCACTCCCACCAGCATTGGAGGAGTGTTTCCTTTACCCCACATCTTCTCCAGCATCAGTGTTTTTGATATTGGCAATTCTTACAGGTATAAGATGGAATTTTATAGTTGTTTTGATTTGCATTTCTCTGATGGCTATGATGGTGAGCATTTCCTTAAGTATCTTTCAGTCATTTTAGAGTCCTCTGTTGAGAGGTCTCTGTTTAGGTCTGTATCCCATTTTTTATTAGTTTTTTTTTTTTTGATGACCAATTTCTTGAGTTTATTGCATACTTTGGAGATCTGTCTGATGTGGGTTGGTTAGGAACTTTGCCCATTCTGTAGGCTGCCATTTTGTTTTGTTGACCAAGTCTTCCAGTTGTTTGGTTTGAGTTTTCCAAGATATTTAACGCTGTATGTGGCTATTGTGAAGGGTGATGTTTCTCTTATTTCTTTCTTTGATTATTTATCATCTGTGTATAGGAGAGCTACTGATTTTTTTGAGTTAATCTAGGATCCTACTATGTTACTGAAAGTTTTTTATGAGATGTAGAAGTTCCTTGGTAGAATTTTTGGTGTCACTTATGTAAACTATCATATCATCAGCAAATAGTGAGGGTATGACTTCTTCAATTTGTATCCCAGTGATATCCTTTTGGTGCCTTATTGCTTTATCTAGGACCTCAATAACTATATTGAATAGATATGGAGAGAGTGGATAATCTTGTCTTGCTCCTCATTTCAGTGGGATCACTGTGAGTTTCTCTCAATTTAGTTTGATGCTGGCTGTTTGCTTGCTCTATATTGCTTTTATTATGTTTAGGTATGTTGCTTGTATCCCTGCTCTCTCCAAGACCTTTATCATAAAGAGATACTGTATTTTGTCGAAGTATTTTTCAGAATATAATGAGATGATCATCTATTTTTTTAGTTTGTTTATATAGTGATTACATTGACAGATTTTTGTATATAGAAACATCCCTACATCTTGAACCCAGCTTAATCATGGTGGATAATGGTTTTGATGTGTTCTTGTATTCAGCTTGCCAGTACTTTATTGAGTATTTTTGCATTAGTGTTCATGAATGAGATAGGTCTGTAATTCTCTTTCTTTGTAATGTCTTCCTGTGGTTTGGGTATCAGGGTATGTAGCCTCATTTAAAGAGTTTGGCACTGATCCTTCTTTTCCTATTGTGTGGAACATTTTGAGAAATGCTGGTAATAGTTTTTCTTTGAAAATCTTATAGAATTGTATGCTTTTTTGGTTGGGAGAAATTTGATGAATTTTTCTATTGCTTTAGCAGTTATAGGTCTATTTAATTTGCTTATCTGGTTTTGAATTAATTTGGGTAATTGATATTTATACAGAAAATTATCCATTTCCTTTAAGTTTTCCTGATTTTGTTGAGTGCAGGTTTTCAAAATATGACCTAATGATTCTCTGGATTTCCTCCATTTCTGTTGTTATGTCCTCTTTTTCATTTCTGATTGTGTCAATTTAGATATTTTCTTTCTGCCTTTTGGTTAGTTTGGTTTATCTATTTTGCTCTTTTTCTAGATGAACCAAATCTTTGTCAAGTTGATCCTTTGTATTGCTTCTTTGTTTCTATCTTGTTGATTTCAGCTCTCAAAAAAAAAAGGATTTGTTTCCTTGTGTTCTAGAGTTTTAAGGTGTTCTATTAACTCATTAAGTGTGGGATTTTTCCAGCTTCTTCATTTATTTACTTCATGGCATTTATTGCCATGTACTTTCCTCTTAGCATTGCTTTCATTGTGTTTCATAAAGTTGGGTATGTTGTGTGTTCATTTTCATTGATTTTTAGGAACCCTTTAATTTCTTCCTTATTTCTTTCTTGACCCATTGGTGATGCAGGTGGGCATAGTTTAATTTCAATTTGTTTGTGAGCCTTTTGGAATTAGTGTTGCTGTTGAATTCTAATTTTAAGCCATGGTGATCCAATAAGATACACAGGGTTATTCTATTTTTTGTATCTGTTGAGGTTTGCTTTATTACCTAGTATGTAATTTTTGAGAAAATTCTATGAGGTGCGGAGAAGAAGTTATATTCCTTATGTTTGGATGGAATAATCTATAAATGTCTGTTAAGTCCATTTGAGTCATAACATCTTTTAGTTCCTTTATCTTATTTCTCTGTTAATTTTCTGTCTGACAAACTTGTACAGTGGTGAGGGTGGGGTGTTGAAGTCTCCCACTTTTAATGTATGAGGTTTAATGTGTAATTAAAGCTTTAGAAGTGTTTCTTTTCCACATGATGGTGCCCTTGTATTTCGAGCATAGATGTTTAATATTGAGATTTCCTCTTGATGAATTTTTCTTCTGACAAACATAAATTGTCTTTCTTTGTCTCATTTGTCTGATTTGAGTTTGAAGTCCAATTTGTTAGATATTAGGATAGCTACACCAGCTTGTTTCTTAGGCCCAGTTGATGGGAAAACTTTTTTCCAACACTTTACTCTGAAGTGATGTCTGTCTTTGAGGTTTAGGTGTGTTTCTTGTATGCAGCAGAAGGATGAATTCTGTTTTCATATCCAATCTGTTAGCTGGTGTCTTTTTATAAATGAGTTGAGTCTATTCATATTAAAGGATATTAATAACCAGTAATTGCTATCTCATGTTAATTTAGTTGTTTTTGTTGGCGATGTTATTTTGTGTGTTTTACCTTCTTTGGGGTTTACTGTTGAGAGGTAACCTATTGTCTGTATTTTGTTAATGTAGCCCACTTTGTTGGGTTGAAATTTTCCTTCTAATATTTTGTGTAGGGTTGGGTTTGTAACTAGGTATTGGTTAAATCTGGTTCAGTCGTGGAATATCTTGCTTTGTCTGTCTATGGTGATTTGAAAATTTTGCTGGGTATACTAGTCTGTGCTGGCCTCGACAGTCTCTTAATATCTTCATAATGCTTGACTAGGACCTTCTGGTTTTCTTTGTTTCCATTGAGAAATCAGATGCAATTCTGATAGGTCTGCCTTTGTATGTTAATGTTACTTGGTCTTTTTCTCTTGCAGCTCTTAATATTCTTTCTTTATTCTGTATGTTTAGTGTTTATTATTATGTGATGAGGGTGTTTTTTTTTATCCAGTCTATTGGGTGTTCTGTAAGGTATTTTTATCTTCATATTCATATCTTCCTTTAGTTTTAGAATTTTTTATATGATTTTGTTGAATATATTTTTGTGCTTTTAAAATGGATAACCTCTCCTTCTTCTAGCCCTATTATTCTTTGGTTTGGTCTTTTCATGGTGCACCATAATTTTTGGAATATTTGTATTAATCTTTTGATAGATTTAATGTTTTCTTTGACTGGTGAGTCTATTTCTTCTATTGTATCTTCAGTGCTTGAGATTCTTTCTTCAATCTCTTATATTCTTATGTTAACATCTCTTATATTCTTATGTTAGCATTTTTGGTTCCTGATAGTTTTCTCATAATTTCCATTTCTATAAGTCCCACAATATGTGTTTTCTTTATTTTCTCTATTTCATTCAAGGTTTAAATATTTTCTTTCATCTGTTTGATTGTTTTTTCTTGGTTTTACTTAAGGGATTTTTTGATTCCTTTCAATTACTTTTTTTTGTCTTTTCCTCCATTTCTTTGAGGGAATATTTTAGTTCTTCTTTAAGGGCCTCAAACATTCTTCTAATGTTATTTTTCATTGTCTTCTGCTTCATCTATATTTGGTTCTTCATGTCTTGCTGTTGTAAGGCCACTCGTTTCTATTGGTGTCATGTTACTTTTTGTGGGACTGGGTGTCTTCTTACCTTGTCTACCCATCTTTTTCTCTGGTTGGTGTAGTTGGGGCTGTGACTCTGGTGATCAATCTTCCAGGTGCCAGTGGATCCAAGTCTCAGATGGTTGCTAAAGTGGTACAGTTGGGGCCTCAGTTCCAATTACCCCAAAGGTTATTCAGTGTTCCTGGAGGTGGCCCAGTACTCCCATGGGTCTCTCTGCATTTACAGGTGTTGTTCAGATCTGCTCCCACAGAAGTGTTTGCTTGGGCGACTCCTGCTAAGACCACTCACTGCCTTTGGGCCTGCTCTAGCAGAGGTTGTAGGCATGGGCCTACTCCTTTGGAGGTTGCTGATTTAGGCCCGGTCTGCAGATGTCTCTGGTTTGGGCCTGCTCCTCAGCAGTGGTTCCCTTGTACGTGCTTTCATGGAGGTCACTTTCTCAGGCTAGCATCAGCAGAAGGTGCTGGCTCATGCATACATCAGTGAAGGTCACTGTCTCATGCCTGCTCCTGTTGGAGTCACTGTCTTGGACCTTCTCTGACTGAGGTTTCTGGCTCAGGCCTGTTCCCGTAGATGTCCCTGGCTTGGACCCAGTCCTGCAGAAATCTCTAGCTTAGGCCTACTTCCTTGGCAGTTGCTCCTTTGTACCTGCTCCTGTGGAATTTGCTGCCTCAGGCCTGTTCAGGTGGAGGACCCTGGCTCAGGCCTGCTCAGGTGGAAGACACTGGCTCAGGCCTGCTCAGGTGGAGGACACTGGCTCAGGCCTGCTCAGGTGGAGGACACTGGCTCAGGCCTGCTCCTATGGAGGTCTCTGTCTTGGGCCTGCTCTGGCAGAAGTTGCTTTCTCAGGATTTCTCCTTCCAAACTGTTTTATTTTGTTTATTGCAGAAGAAATTTTCAATATTTACAGCATGAATTCTGGTTGTTGCAAAACTATTTCCAATTGTTTTGCCTTGTGCTGAGGTCTATAATATTCTTTTAGACAAATGATTTCTGTCAAAATTGCAATTTTGTTTCCCCTTTGGGAAAATTGCTTTGCAATAAAAATAAATTAGAAGTTGGTTTTTTCAGAGAACATAAGAAACCAGAGGCCTTCATAGCTTTCTCTTAGAGTTTCTCAGAAGTTCTTTTTCATGCTTTAAATGTTTTGAGTTGAAGTTTTGGCATGATATGATTCCTTATAAATCCATTTTCTGTGCCTCTGTCTTTTGTATATATTCTTTCAAATATACATAAAATTATGTCACATATAATTATACATGATATATACATTTATATATTATATATAATTGTTCATTCATGGAGTAAGAGTCATTTCTTTGCATTAGATAAGCTGAAGGCACTGATTTGCAAGCTATAAAAATACTGTGAATTAAGTATGGGTTTAATTTATGTGTTTTATGATCTATAATTAAATATTTATTGATATCTAAATTATATGAAACCATGTGAAGCAAAAATATTCTTTCTTTCTAACACAATACTCGGATTCACTTTCCTCTCATTATTTCTGTCTTTTCTTTCTATTTTTGGGGGCAGTTTCTATTTATAGGCAGCTATTTGCAGCTCTTTGGTTAAGAAGACCATCTTGACCTGAAATAACTATATAACCAAGACTGGTTGCAACTCTTCATTTTCCTACTTTAAATTCCCTGATTCTGTGAATACAGGTGTGTACAGCCATATGTGCCTGGTTTAAATATGTTTTCTAATCATAATATTAATAGATAAAATGGTTGATATTTAAATCCACTATCATAAACTAAGAATTACAAACATACACACAGATATAAAAAACAAAACAAGACAAAAAAACAAACAAAACACTTAAACCTTGCTTTAATCCTAGAGAGGAAACAGAAGGACAACATTTGTCCTCATAGTGTCAGCCTCACCTTCTTCCACAAATATGGTGCTGCGTTGGTTTACATCATTTTAATCAATTATTTTTAAAAAAAATGTGGTTAAAATATAATTACTACATCTCCACTCCCTTTCTTCCCTTGAAGAATGCCTACTACTTCTTTTTCAAATTCATGGCCTCATTTTTCACAAATTTTTTTGCACACACATGTGTATTTGTATAATAATATGCATTCCTAAATATAACTAATCCAGTCTGTATAATGTTACTTGTGAGGATGTTTTCAAGACTGATCATTTTGCTGTGTGTATGTTTTCAAGGATGATCATTTTGCTCTTTCTAGGGGACAACTATCTTTCCTCTTCCAAGCTTTCCTCAGTTTCTTATACTTTTATGGGCTAAAGTCTTAGACTATTCAGTTTTGTGTATTCAGTGTTTTAATCCTTGTTCAGATCATGTTTATGCTGATATCTAATGTCTTAAGATCTTTGTAGATTTTGGAAATCCATCATCTCTCAGTTTCAGGGTTAGTCAAGCTCTTTCACCATCCTGCAGGCTACCATTTGTCCTATTGACAGTGCCATTTGCTGTAAAGCTTTTCAGTTTAATCAAATCCAATTTATTAATTGTCTCTTTTAGCGTCATTGCTGTTGGTATTCTATTCAGAAATCTGTCTTCATGCCAATGGGTTCAAGGCTATTTCCCATTTTCTCCTCCCTCTAGTTCAGTGTATCTGGATTTATACTGAGGTCTTTGATCCACTTGGACTTGACCCACTTTGACTCTGAGTTTTTATCTTAAACTTGTCAAAATGGCAAAGATTAAATAAAATAAGTTATAGCTCATGCTGTAGAGGATGTGGAGCAAGCTCCTTCATTGCTGGTGAGAGTACAAACTTGTACAGCCACTGTGGAAATCAATATGGTGGTTTCTCAGAACACTGGTAATTGATTACCTCAAGGACCAGCCATACACGTCTTGGAAATATCCCTCAAGGATGTTTAATCATACCACAGGGACACTTGCTCAATTATGTTCATAGTAGCTTTATTTCTCATAGCCATAATCCAGAAACAACCTGGATCTCCCTTGGCTGAAGAATGGATGAAGAAAATATGACACATTTATACAATGGTGTGTTATTTAGCTGTTAAAAACAATGCCATGAGGAAATTTGAAGGTAAAAGAATGGAACTAGAAAAATTTATCATGGGAAAAGTTAATCAGACTCCCTCCCAAGAAATTTGGTTGCTAGCCCAATTGTCATCAGAGAAGCTTCATCCAGGAACTGATGGAAACAATTGCAGAAATCCTCAGCCAAATATTAGGTTTAGCTCATGGAATCCTTCTGAAAAGAAGGAGGAAGGGTTATCTAAGCTGGATATGTCTGGAGCATCATAAGAAAACCCACAGAATCAACTAACCTGGGCTCGTAGTGACTCACAGAGATTGAAATTACAGCAAGGGAGTTGCATGGGATTGATTTAGTCCCTCTGCATATAATATGACAGTTGTGTACCTTGGTCATATTGTGGAACATTTAACAGTGGGAGCACAGGCTGACTTTGACTCTTTTGCTGAATTTTGGGACCCAATTCCTATTATTGGGTTGTTTTGTGCAGCCTTAATACAAGGGAGTTGTGCAATCTTACTGCAAGTTGATATGCCTTATTTTGGGAATTTTGTCATTTCTTGAATAGATTGGAGTGGGGGCAGAGGGAAAGGGTGGAAGGGCTATAAGGAGACTCAGAAGGAAAAATTGTAGGTGGACATATAAAATAAATAAATAAATTCTAAAAATCAATAAAAGGGGGTGGTGCTTGGAAGATAGCTCAGGGAATAAAAGCAATTAATGTTCTTTCAGAGGACTTGAGAAAGAGTCCCTCTTTTGGCCTTATGTTGCACTCAGATGCACATATTCACCCCCACAAAAACAAAAATAATAAATATGGAAAAGCAGCAATAATTGCTGAAAAAATAGTAAACACAATTTAAAAATTAAAGTTTAAAGAAAAAAATTCAAAATGAAGTAGAATATCAAGATAGTTCAGTAAAACATATTCTTAAAAATAAGTTTCACCAATGAAATATAAGTGATAGCCGTAGAAAAAAAGTGAGACTAAACCAGTTTTCATTATAAACAATATGATTTCTCCTTAAGAAGTTTGAGAGATTTAAACAAAATCATCTAATAATTTAGTTAAAAGAACAGCTTTAAACTGTGCAAGGAATTCATCATTCAGGCTTATTAATAATATAATTAGTTGTATGCAGGACTTTGTGAAGTGCTTTTTGTGTTTTGTGTCATAGAAGTACTATGAGATAAAGCTTTTTGTCATTTTTACTTTAGAGATGAGAAAATTGAAGAATGCAGAAAATATGTGATTTATCCAGTGTCATAATGATGATAAGTATCACAAAAGTAAGTGACAAAACTATATTAGCATTTCATTTCTCCTAAAAGCAAGGTTGAGTAGTTCAGAAAACTATCTAAGAGATCGTCTGAGGAATGGTAGATCTCTCTGGAGTAGTCAGAAGATGGTAATGGAATACTTGTGACGTGAGGCAGAAGGTGAGATGAAGATGGGAACTGGCCAGAGCTGTCTGGAGAGGAAAGAAAAAAAATAATCTAAAGGATTAATTAGAACAATGTATAATGGCGTGTAAATGTGTGATCATTACAGTGAAATTCTTTATAGGTTGGCTTAAATTGATGAGATAAAAATAACCAAAGCACCAGAAACATGATTAAAATACATGAAGAGTCTGACTTGTATAAACACATACTTAGGCATTTTTGTTTGAAATATGGCAATAATCACAATTGGGGGAATAAGGCAAGATGACATGGCAGATATTGGACTTGCTAAATAAGCCTGGTAACAGGAGTTTTGATTCTTTGAACCCATGTATTGGCAAAAGGAGAAAACTGATCTGACATCAATCTATCTATCTATCATCTATCTATCATCTATCTATCTATCTATCTATCTATCTATCTATCTATCTATCTATCTATCTATCTATCTACATACCTACCTACCTACCTACCTATTTATCCATTCACACATATACATACATCTTTAGGTTAGGGTTAGGTTTTTAGGGTTAGGGTTAGGATAGGGTTAGGATCAACTGCAGAAGTTAGCCTAGGCCTCCCTGTCCAGGTAGTGATTACTATTGGTGTCTGAATAACAGATCCCAGCACCTTCCAATCAATCTCAGTACACAGTGGAATAATACATGCTTAGAGGCTCTGAGATGATCCCATTGGTTCCCATAATGGCAATCAAAATGACCAAGTGCAAGGAGAGTAAAGGAATGTATTTGGGATGATGAAAATATTCCAAACCATGTTTGCCATCATATTTCTGTAAAACCTCAAATAATAAAATTAGAATGGAAGGTTTTTATAGTGTGTATGTGTGTGTTCTCTGACCTCCAAAACCAATTATCCTCTGTAAACACACACACACACACACATACACACACACACAAATGACAAATAAAAAATAAAGAAGGTGAACATAGACAAGGATGAGTAATTTCTTGATTATCTTGTGGAGATTCATTCCCCTTTCTCATCATTATCACCTAGGAGATGTGTGCGTGAGACAGTTGTTCAGGTTTGAACAGAAATGCTCTTCTTTTGGAGATTGGAATGGGCAAGTACAAAAATATCAGTGATGCAATCCTCCCACATTGACTGCGGAGACAAGTCAGGGAAGGGATAAGGAGGCATAGATTATGTGTGTCTTTCACCCTTGGACAATTTAGAGGGGCAAGAGGAAACTTAGGCTGCAGTGGAGACTAAAGTAACTACTGTAGTGGTGAATGGTTTGATTTGCTGCTGAGACCTGAATGCCTTCTACACTCTCAAGATTACTTATGGGCACACTGAAGTGTCTTATATTTGTAACTTTCTACCTTGGACTCATTTTAAGTAGCTTTTATTCTTTCAATCTTGAATCAAATCAGAAAGATAACCCTAAATACAAGTATACTCTACAGGCCTCAAGGATCCCAAATATTGTTTTTCTCAATGGTCAAACTGGGACTCAAAAGTATACCTCTTCACTATATCAGTCATGGCAGAGAAGCTGAAATTTTGTGAACTGAATTGAATTCATAAGTAAACACTTTCCAGTTTAGTGTCTACTGTTTTATCAATATTTGGGTGAATTTTAGTTTATAACAGTTAGATATTGATTAGTCTTATTGCTACAGATTTTTTATAGAAACCTATAGATAAACCTCTGAAATAAATAATTTCTGTAAACTAGAATTTCTCAACAATACTATGCAAGTTTTGGGAAAGATAAAATTTGCCTTTGGCATGGGAACTGTCATGTTTACTACAGTACAGTTATCTCAATATGCTATTCACTTGCACTCTTAGAACTATGACAATGAAAAATATCTCCAATCACTCAGATATGTTCATCTTATTATATTATTATAGATTTGAAAATTTCTTTTAGAATAGTAATATTGCTACAATTTTAAATATATAAAGTTACTGTGAAAACAGGCTCTCCTCTAGCCTTTATTGAAACATTTCTATTTAGTCATATTTTGATGTATGAATACTTTGTGCTCTAGTTGCCTTCAGTCTTCACTAAAGTAAAAGCTATAACATTTTATAACCTAAAGCAATAAACAATAATACTGTACTGCTTAGATTTGTTGTCAGCTATACTTTCTACATTCATCCTAGTATAATCTTCAATGTTTACATGATAACAAAATCACCAAACAACAGGTTTAAAATATATTCAATTTTATAAGTGTCAAATGGCTGCAATTTAAAATACGGAGTGGAACCACTATTGTAAATATATTTATTTTTAAGGCTGGCTATCATGCAGCCCAGGGTGCCTTTGAACTCTCGCGGAGAACAATCCTGAACTCCAGATTACCTTGTCTCCACCTCCCAACTGCTAACACTACACAACATGGCAGCACATCCAGTTTACATAATGATAGGGATTGAATCTAGGGCATTTCGCATGGCAGTGCAGCACACTCCCACTGAACTACATCTCAAATCTAAGAACTCCTTGACGATGGAATCAATTATCTACTACTAGATTGTGCGCTAAGAGGCCAATATTATAGAATTCTGAGATATGTTAACTTCAGTATGTAATAAAAATGAACAATTTTACTCAAAAATGAGAAAAACCTTCTAGAAAGTGATTGTTAGCTGTGAATGTAAAATTAGAAAAACCTGTGGGAGATCTTGTTTACTTCCCATTCACAAAGAGATCTATATATGATTCTCTTAGGGTTCACATTTTTACTGAGCTTCCCTAAGGTCATGGACTATAATAGACTTGTTAACCTTCACTTTACTGTTAGTATCTATTTATGAGTTAATACATATCATGTTCATCTTTCTGGCCTGGGTTAGCTCATTCAGGATGGTTTTTATTCTAGTTCTATCCATTTGCATGCAAATTTCAATATGTCATTTTTTTTGCCACTGAGTAGTACTCCATTGTGTAAATGTACCACTTTTTTTTTATTCTACTCTTCAGTTAAGGGACATCAAGTTTATTTACAGGTTCTGGCTATTATGAATAATGTTGCTATGAATATAGTTGAACAAATGTCCGTGTAGTATGATTGAGCATCCTTTGGGTACATGCCTAAAACTAGTATTGTGGTTCCTGAGGTAGTTTAATTCCTAATTTTCTGAGAGACTGCGGTACTGATTTTCAGAATGGATATACAAGTTTGCCTTCCCTCCAGCAATGAAGAAGTGTTTCCTTATTCCACATCCTCTCCAGTATAACCTCTCATCAGTGTTTTTGATCTTAGCCATTCTGACTGGTGAATACGGTATCTCAGAGTCATTTTGATTTACATTTCCCGGTTGTCTAAGGATGTTGAAGATTTTCTTAAGTATCTTTCAACCATTCTTCTTTTGAGAATTCTCTGTTTAGATGTGTACCCCATTTTAAATTGGATTATTTGGAATTTTGATGTGTAATTTCTTGAGTTCTTCATATAATTTGGAAATAAGTCCTCTGATGTGGGGTTGATGAAGATCTTTTCCCATTTAATAGGCTGCCTTTTTGTCTTATTGACTGTGTCCTTTGCTTTACAAAAGTTTCTCAGTTTCAGGAGGTCCCATTTATTTATCATTCTTCTCAGTGTCTCAGCTACTGGGTTGCATTTAGGAAGTAGTCTCCTTTGTCCATGAACTGAGGGAGAGAATAGAGGGTGGAAGCAGAAGAGGAGGGCAGAATAAGAAGAGTAAAGAGAACTTGAGGGAACAGGATATTTGAGATGGAGGAAGGACAGATATGGAGAACGAAGAAAGATATTTTGATTTAGGGAGCCATTTTTTGGCTAGTAAGAAAGCCAGCATTAGAAACATTCCCAGGATGTCTCCAGCTAAGACCCTAAGCAATAGTGGAGAGGATTGCATAGGTAGTGGAACCTTTATGATGTGGATCCTATTTAGGGTGACTTGAAGGAGTCATAGTGATCTTAGCTGCCCATTTCTCCTTTCCCCTGTTTGCTTCTTGGCTATCATCTGGTGAACAGGTACTTTTGAAGTAAGCCCTAACTATAATGTATAATTCTCCATAGTCATTAACAACAGTCCTGATCAATCACCGGCTGAAATTTCTAAGACACTGAGGAAAAATAAACATTAATTTACTTTAAGTTCATATTTCAAATGTTTTTGTTAGTAACATAAAGTAAATGCAATGATGAGGCCAGATTTTTACTGGGAAATTCAGAAGATATTCTGATAGTAATTTAGCAATCACTTTTCTCAAGTAACTATCCTTGAGTGGATACTGGTATTAAGAAGATAGGCATGTTCAAGGACATCACAGCTAGATTATTTCTTGTTTATCTACTCACTGCAAGACTTACATCATATACAGAAAGTGACATTACAGAGTACCACATGGTATTGTTCAGGGTCTGTAACACCAAACATACATATTCTAAGAAGTAAACAATTGGTAAACTCACAAGGGCTATTTACAGATTGAAGTATTCTTAGAAGATCTTGTAATTAAAATATTAGTGTATCCTTATTTATCAATAATAGTATATTTTTGCATCATCCCAAGCATTGCACAAATTTACTCTAAAACCAGACATTGTATCCTAGCATTACATAGGAAAGATGTGGACATCTTTATATGAACAGTTCTTGATCTAATAATATACGATTGATACTCTGTCTGCTTTTAGCCTATATAATTCAATCCACTATATGTTTGGGAAAATACCTATCATAGGAAAACTTTATCATACACACACACACACACACACACACACACACACAGTATAAGATATTGAGACAGGGTATTCTGGGTCAAAGTCTTCTAAATAGTTCTTGGTCTGGTGGTTTATTTGTTGACAGCTATTGTTAGGGACAGGAAGTATGGAAAATAGTATGTGGTAGAAAGATAAAATGTAGCAAGGATATGGTCCAACAGGAAATTAACTTAGTCTCCTATAAGAGTTCAAATTATGAAGCAAAAAGTTATACCTTAAGAAGAAGCAGATTGAATTTCAGACTCCTAGTTAATCATTATCAAACTTGAGGTGGAGGATAATATTCTTTGAGATTCTATTTGGCTGAGAACAGAGGAAGGTTTTAAATCAAAAGGGAGCTGAAGAATGCTTTCTGAGAATTTGCCGACTAAAGAAAAATCTAGGTGTTACCAGCAATCAAACAGCACAGAGACAGAACAAGCTTAAGAAGTTAATGAGGATGTATTGCTCAAAACACTTTAATAAATATACCATTAGTTTCCCAGTAATGAAGTTTAAACCATTGTCAACTGCAGCGTGAATGAAGATTCTACAGTGCTGGCAGTTGTCTATTATATCCTGTCACTAGTGAAAAGATGTCTCGGAGCTATATGCAAAATTTTGATACATCCATAATTAAATGAATTGCCATTATTTTATTGTATATTATATCATGATCATTATTACTTTGTAAGGATGAGATGAGAGTATCCTCTTTTGCTTTTTCCTATTTCTCTTTTCAGACCTGAACTAAAACTGTAGTCCTGCATGTCCTCACGCTTCCTGCTCACTGTTGTTTTTGCTCTACGTGGTGCAGCTACTTGTAAACTTTCTTGGCATTGAGCACAAAAACATGATTTCCATTTTTTTGTTTGCATTTCCTCTGGGCAGTTGCTAAGAGCTAGACTTGCCCACGTTGCTTCTCTCCAGCTCCATTTTGTTCAAATTCAAATGATTGTCCTTTAATTTCCTTAAGAGTTCATTTTTATATTATTTTATCTATAAGACTAAGAACCTGCAAAAGGGGCCTTGTGTATTCTGGGGGAAAATATTAAGACAGTATTGAGAGACCAACACTAGAAACACATTGCAGCAGAATGAGAATTACAATAGGAAGACAGAAATCTGAATTCTCATCCCAGAACAAGATAGAAGAACAGGAAATTGTGAAGATATGAATAAAGAGATGAGCCCCCTTGTGACAGAATTTAGATGAATTTAACATCAGAGAAGCAAGAATTTAAGTGAAATTAAAATTGCTTAGGCTCTTTATCAGTTTTCTAGGAATTTCATGCAATTGACGAGGAAAGGACACATATTAAACTTTGTGCAATATTAATGGATTCTGATTATATTATAACAAAATCCACGAGACACACACCAGATCATGATGCCACGTACCGCAACATTTCCTATTCCTTACAACCAAAACTTACAAATAGGACTAGGTGTCATGTTTTACAAGGTCTTCCCAACAATACAGCCACAACCACCACAGCCACAGTTTGTTTCCAGGTACTGTTAAGAATCCCCTCTTCTATAGCTACTGACACACAAGCATAGATGGTGATAGGTCATGTGAGGTGTTTCCTCCATAACAATAAACACACACACACACACACACACACACACACACACACGGGATTTTATGAGAGCCTGGCTTTTTATTTCAGATTATTATTTCTTTGAAGACAGGATTTCCTGCGGTCCTGTCGATGATGAATTTTTGGGTGATCACAAGAAAACAGTGCATAAATATAGCCTGATGACCCTTCACTAAGGACAGAAAAAAAAAGACTAAACACAATCCCAACTTAATAAACCAAGTCCATTTTCATAACTGAAAGGTGATCCTGGAAAGGAAGAAGTGTGGGGGTGATGCTGACTAGCTGGGATGTCCCTACAGAAAAGACAGGAAGAAACAAAGCCTTCTGCTCTAATCCTGTTCTCACAGGACCCCACGTACAGTCAAAGTGTGTTACCAAGCATTCTCGTGCAGACATGAGTCACATGATTTCAACCTGACCAATGAGAGAGTCCCGATTGTCTATCCAATCTGATTGGCTCACTTCTAAACATGTCACCAATCAGGTTTCAGACCAGGATGCACAGCATAGCGAGAGTTGAATAGTAAGAGATAGCTGGTGTCAGTCCTGTGAAGTAGAAGGCAGAGCTTTCACATCAAGGACACCAGTGGCAGAAGCAGTGCACATGGACAATGAATGAAGCCTTGAATTTGTAGGAGGCAGGCACTTCTGGTCTACTCAAATAACACTGGGTACAGGCTGATTGATTGCTGTCTTTCAAGCCTATTTTGCTTTCATGTGACCCGGCCACCACTGTTCTGTTTGTCAAAACAACTTTGGAGTGGGGATTTGAAATTGGATTTTGTTCCTACTGGTTGACTCATGAGGGTCCCAAGCCTGGATTCTGAGCTACCTAGGACTCTGTTCATCACTCTTTTGTCTAAAGAGTCTGTGCCAGCTGAGACACCCAGGTCCCAAGACCGTGGACTGCCCCAGGTTGACTGCTGTCCCAATCTCTGTCCTCAGTGGCATGATTTAGGCTCCCTCAAAATTTACATTTTGAGTCTGACATGTCAAAAATAGCAAAGTCATCTCTATTTACAGTTGTTTCCTAGAAAATGATTAAATAAATTTGATTGTTTGAACTATAGGCATTTTATACTATTCTCTTCATATGTTTTGTCACGTTTTATGTTACAATTGTTCTCTGTTCTTTAGTAATGAACTGAGCTTGAGCATGAACATGGCCTTTTCATGTGCTGTTGAACTTGCTGGAAAATTGCAAGTACTTTTAATAAGGATTCTCATATCTATGTACATAGACTGTTGGTTTATATTTTCTGTTTATTTTATATTTAGCATTATATTGTTTTATTTATTTATTTACCTACATGTGTATTTATCTGTCTGTGCCACAACACATACTCATAAAAGTTCGAGGAAAACTTGCAGATGGAAATCAGTGTATCTTTTCCAACATGTCGGATCAAGGGAAGAAAGCTCAGATAACCAGGTCTTGTAGTAGTCTCCTGTAGGCTGTGTAGAACATGTTGGAAAGTATCTCTTTCCTTCTTTCTTATTGAATACTTGGACAAATATTAGTATTAATTCTTTCTACCAAGGTCCAGTGGAAGATCAAAAGGAGGGAGAAGATGAGCAAGGAAGTCAGGACCATGAGGGACTGGCCCACCAACAGAGACAGTGTGCTTGATCTATTGGGAGCTCATCAAATCCAGCTGGACCAGGACTGAATGAGCATATGACCAAACTGGACTCTCTGAATGTGGCTGCCAATGGGGACTGACTGAGAAGCCAATGATAATGGCACCGGGACCTATCTCTTCTGCATGTATTGGCTTTTTGGGAACCTATTCTATATGGATGCACACCTTCTTAGACCGAGATGGAGGGGGGAAGGCCTTGGGCTTCCCACAGGGCAGGGTATCCTGCCCCATCTTAAGGAAGCAGGGGCAGGGCGGTAGGGTAGTGGGGGAGCGGGAGGGCTGGGAACAAGGGGAATAAATGTAAATTTTTCTTTTAACAATAAAAAAAAAAAAAAACGTCAGGCAGAATCCATACATGAATACATTCATACTAGTCTTTTACTTTTTTGATACTTCATCGTTGTATTCTACTATATAATGTATTTTGATTATTTTCCTCCAAACCCTCTCCTATCTTCCCATATCATCTAGTGTTATGGTGTTATGCTCTTTCTATTAAAAAAAGAAAAATTAAAATAAGTAATTAAGACTTATACAGTGTTCTTACATTATAACATTGAGTCCACAAGTCTATCATGTTTCTATTTAGTTGATTTTGTGTTTTCCAGCGATTCAGAGAAGAGTGGTTAAGTTACCCAGTGAGAATTATCATATGTACTCACTCATAAGTGGTTTTTAAGCATAAAGCAAAGAAAACTGGAGGAAACTGGTTCTTTTTTGCCATCAGGAAACAAGTGTTGATGGTTTAATGGTCAGGGATGGAACCCTATGTCAACTTCCCATTTTCAGTGACTAAACACCTATATGACTTGAACCTTTGTATGCTTTTGTGGGTTGCTGCAGTCTCAGTCAGTTCATGTGCTCATCAGTTTCCTTGTACATATTTCAGTCCTGTATATTGCATGTATAGACCATAATAGGTATCAAGTTTTACACATTCTGATGACAACTAAAGCACCCATCAACACAATACATGCAACACACACATACACTCATATAGGTACTTGCATGCAAGCATGTACATACGAATTCATGAATGCATCAGTTGATATCAGGTTCTTTATGTTATCCCCTCACAGAGAAATCTTACAGACACATAAAATTACATAAATTGGTAAGTGGCTATTTTCTAAGTATTTCCTGACCTACACTGAAAGTCAGCTATTGCTGAGAATCAGTTGCTGGTAAGTACCCTCAAAAATACAACCAAACTGAGGGTATGAAGCTGTGAGAATAAACACAAGGATAGGTGTCATGGCTTCTTTGTTTCTCCCTGCCACACATCAAAAGCCCTACATATACGAACTCAGTCTCTCTCTCTCTCTCTCTCTCTCTCTCTCTCTGTCTGTCTCTGTCTCTCTGTGTCTCTCTCTCTCACACACACACACACAGAAACACACAGAAACACTTACACACACAAATATACATACTTACATACACACAGATCTCAGTATATTCTGTTAGGAACCCCCCTCTCCAACATACAAATCACGCACATAACACAGTGTAAAAGACCAGCTATGTATTCCCTACCTTATGTAGAATTATCTTATACTCTTCAGTTTTCTGGTTCTACTAGGTACTCTTTTCCTATAGTAAAAGCCCATCATATTAATACAAGTTTACATATCTGATCTTAGGACATGAACCTTCCGTACAACCAAAATCATACATTAACACAAGTGTTATATCCTGCTTTATACACTCTACTCTAAAATCATAAACCCCATATTTATACAAGGCATATGTCATGTTCTGTTATGTATCTCTTGCCTTACAGCCAAATCTCCACCTGCACATACATGGTTATGTCCATGTCCTGCATGTTACATTCTCCCCTACAGCTAAGTAACAGGTTCCACTGTGCATTCCTTTGCCTATAAATAGAGCTTATAATATAAGAGATGTTTCAGCTCCTGCTAGTGTCAGGTTTGCTACAGTACTGTCTACATACATAAACTCACACACACAGACATGCATATATGACAAGGTGTCAGTCTCTTTAAGATAATCTTCCCCTAAAGCAATACACTAGGTATACATGCACATTAACACTCACACATGCATACCGATACAAGCACAGATCCACATGAGCACATACACATACACACACACAAACACAAACAGAGAATATGCATATGACAAGATGTCAGATTCTGCAATATATTCATCCCCTACAGCAGTAAAGTAGTTATACATACACTTAAACATGGACATTCACACATACATACAGACACAAACAAACACCCACACAGATGGATAGGTGTGAGGTTATATTAGGTATCTCCTCCCATAAAGATAAAGCCCTACAGTCAGGCCTTTATTTCAGGTCCTACTGGCATCCCCTATATTTTATACAACACACACACTGGATTAGGTCTCAGGTCACGATAGGTACCTCCTTCCATTATCTAGGGCTCAATATGCAAATGTGTACTTAATCCATACTGTTTGGTACCCCCAAACCTGTGACAAACTATTCAGCACACACACACACACACACACACACACACACACACACACACAATTCTAGGCCTTATACCTAAGGTATCACAAATATCTGCATGTCTATGTGTCTGGCTCTTAAGATCAATTCCTCCCTTCAGGCAAAACTCTGCCACAAGGGGCTACTTGTGTGGTCTACTAAGTACACCTCACCCACAACTCCTACCCAACCTCACAGCTTGATGTGAATTTCTACTAGGTATCCTCCACTATGACCAAAGTCTTACACAGGAATCTGTGATGCTGGACCGTCTAGGTGTCCCCTCTCATGTAGTCAAAGACACACACTCCTATATCCAAAACCCCACTTGTATATATAGATCAATGTATCCAGCTATGACAGGTAGCTTATCCCTTATCTTTTTTACCATGTTTTATACTCACATCTAAAGAACGGAAACTAAGAACAGAATATGTAAAGAATTTTCAGTTTTTGTCTTCTTGGATCAGGACACACTCACTCAACATAATCTATTCCTAATCTATGCATTTCCCTAGAAAGATAGCTCACTTACAAAGAGGGTTAATATGTTGAGCATCTGAAACGAGACTCGCAACTTTGCAATTAGTGACTAGTAACAGGACCCATTTACTTGTTTAATCATATGGAAAATTCCTACCCAATGAGGGTGACCTTACCTCATCAAGTTAGGCCTGAGATGTATACATAAACTGAGAAAGCTATAAAAACCAAACCAGTAACTAGCTTTGTTCCTTGTTTTCTGCCTCAGCTCCTGCTTGAGTTCCTGTCCCAACTTCTGTAATTGACAACTCTTTCTTATGCACATTGATTTTTGTCATGATGTCTATCCGCAATAGAACACGTAGTAGGTCAGCATTCCAAGAATATCCTCAATATTAGGCTCTTACTGCTGCCTCCACCTTGTGAATGCTGGGGTAAAGACTTGTACTACGGCACTAACTACATGAACAGAACTTTAAAGATGAGATAGATGTAATGAAGGAAGTAAATCAGTGTCTAGACAAACAGAATTCTAGTGTCAGGATATTATTAAAGAAACTGATCAGAGAAAGTATTTCCAGAAAATGGACTTGAGAGTTTTAGGGGAATGGGGGTAGAAGACAAGAAATATGGCACTTGAAAAATAGAGGCTGGGGGGAGGAATTTGACTTACTTTTAATATATCAAGGAACCAGGTTTTCTCTTTGCCAAAAAGGGTAGATGTTATCTTCTGCAACCTGTCTCCACACTTAAATTGAAACCCACCCTTATGCCAGGTGCTGTTGTGTTTCCTGCCTTCTAGATCCAATGCTATATACCCAGAGCTAGGTATCAGGTCCTGCTTGGTACATCTTCCCTACATCCAATACCCAGTACACTTGCAAAGCTAGTACTCATTGTAGTATGAGTTCTAATATGTCTTAATAATAAAACCCAAGTCAGATTTGGAAAAATGCTGAGAGATCAGACAGATAAATAAGTAAAACCACAGCCTACTCAACTTTGCAGCCAAAAAGAGACAGAGTCCCTCTTTCCTCTCTCTTTATCACTTACTCTCTCTGACCAGCCATATCACTTCTTGTCTGTCTGTATAAACCTCCAGATTTCTGTGGTTAACTAGTGGCTAGCCCCACCCTCGGAACTTCAGGAAAGCTTTATTTGTACAAACAATATATTACCATAATTCATCTATTTTTCAAAAAATTAAAAATGGTCATAATTAATACAAGAAAAATTATATACAATATAATTCAATTTATAAAGGGAATAAATATGTCAACAATGTGTAGTCTGACAAATTCAGAGAAATTCCTTCATATCTTTCTTATCTTGGTGAGTCCAAATTTGTTACTAATTCACTTTCTATTCTAACTTGCATTACCAAAACTATTTTTATGTTTCTCATCCTTATACACTTTACATTTCTTTAGTGAATCCTTCTCTGAATCTTGTAACATGGAAATATATAACTATAACTATAAAGTCTTTAACTCCATCAGAGACCTCAGAAGGAAATCATATTGCCTAAGTAAGCAGGATGTGCAAGTAAGAAACTTCCAAAAATGTTAGAAATAACAGGCACAGTTGGTTGTCTTGACAGTCACCCAATATTCATCTGCAATGTTGGAGCATCCACCATCAGCCTAAAGGCCTAGAATATTTGTCAAACATTTTTCTGAAGTAGAAAAATTCTATCCTAGATTGTCTTGGCAAAGTTTGTCAGTCCTTTTTTTTTAAATCTTTCTTGTCCAATTTATAGAGCATAATGTCAGCAGTTGAATCAAGTGCACTGTCTCACCCAGTGACTAACCTTTGCCATTAAGAAAGTAAAGTTCATAGGGATTTTCTATGATGTTCATTGTCTTCTCTGAAGTAAATTGGTGCTGACAGGAGCAAACATGTCTAATTATCATAAAAAGAAAAAACCCATATTATTAAAACATCTTAAATGCATTATTCTGTAGATCTCAGAAGTGTTTGATGATTACCCATTAACAACCTAATTATACATTACATTTTTTATTAAATTTAAAAGAAAAATTAACATTTACTACCCTTGTCCCAGGCCCCCTGCTCCCCCCTACCCCAACACCCTCCCCCTGCTTTCTTTTTTTT
>JAQHUG010000147.1:466597-480621 GCA_028555095.1 Dicrostonyx torquatus | reverse complement strand
AAAAAGTATATAAGTTTTTCTTTGGGTTCACCTTGCTATTTGCCATAAACTTACTTGCAGCTGTGGTGTAGGAGGTCCTTCTGTATTTTTGCTGCTTTCATTGGTTAAATAAAGAAACTGCCTTGGCCTTTTGATAGGATAGTACTTTGATAGGCAGGAAGACAGAATTGAGTGCTGGGAGGAGGAAGGCAGACAGAGAGAGCTGCCATGGAGTCACCAGAGTCAGACATGCTGAATCTTTCCCAGTAAGCCACGACCTCATGGTAAACACAGATTAATAGAAACGGGTTCAATCAAGATGGGAGAGTTAGCCAATATGAGGCTAGAACTTATGAGTCAAGCAGTAATTTAATTAATACAATTTCTGTGTGGTTATTTTGGGGGTTAAGCTAGCCAGACAGTGGGACACAGCCTGCTCCTCCTCCTACAACACAGCTGTCTGAGGGTGATGGCATTTTTGGGGGATCCTGAAAAGAAAAATTTGAGTTAATTCTCTTGTCCTGGGAGAGGCAACTGTATCATTTGTTATTCAGTCTCGGCATAATGGGAAAAGTGCAGGGCTTGTTTCCAGTCCAGGTAGAATAGTCTGTAAGGTTGGATCATTTCCGATGGCCACATCAAAATTTTCCTGATCAGTTTGTAGTCCAAACACCATCTTTAGATGGACTTCAGGTTAGTGGGGTTGCTGTAGTCCTGGTGGTATCATCATTGTGAGGCACCATCCTCCTTTTGGAGACTTCCATTGTCACTGATAGGCATGGTCTTAGTTCACTGCAGAAAGCTTAAACATTTTAAATATCATGTGTGGAAAGGACACTTAAAATCTCACACTAGCTCAGAATTGAGAAATAGATGGTTATTTATTTAGGAGTAAACACACAAATCAGAATTCTCTGCTTGAACGGAGAACAGAGACCAAATCCAGCGACCCCAAAAAGTCGTCGGGGATGAAGGGGCAGATGCAGGCTCTGTACCAGCATATATTTGTTATGTACATGCAGAGTCAAAAAAAACCTTAATTTCCAGTTGCCTGATAGAGGCCCAAACCCAAAATCATGTACAGAAAGCTAGATGAAACATTTCCTAGAATTAGTTGTTACTTTTATGATCATTAATATCATTATACAAACTTTAAAATGTATATATTTTAATCTTATAAATTTTAGATAATGTTTATGTCTCAAGAAAAGTTTAAAGAACTCAGAATAATACCAAAGAATTATGAGATTAGTTTCAATAAAATAATTCTTTAATTTTGTTTTTTTCTTTGTAACTTATCAGGTAGCACTTTTAATATGAAACACAGATTTTGGGTTTCACTTTGACAAGCATGCTTGGGTATAGAGAAGAAGAGAATCACACCTCAACTCTAAATTCAGCTATAATTTTTAATTGTATTGGGAACACAAAAGACCATTTGCATTAAGTATCTGTAGAAAATGGTAAAAACAACATTTGAGAAGATTTGTGAAATTTTATCCTGTTGGAAAACTCATATGCCAATAGTCCAATTTATTCTTTTTCTTGGTGCATGTGTTGTCTGTATAATTTGTACTTTTATTCAGATGATTCACTTGTCCATTGGTCTATGGATTCCTTAGCTGGATGCCTTTATTCTCTTGAAGAGATTAAAGTAAAACCTTTTCCCAAACCCAATATTTGGGAGTTTCCTTTATGGCAAGTTATATCTGACCAAATAAAAATAATTTGTTAATTTTTAAGTAAATTTAAATTGAATATTCATACTGTTTGATTAAATATTGCCTCTTCTCTTCAAGGAGTGTATTTTGTTCAAATCTAATCTTCATCAATTTTGATGGTATCTATATATTTTCTCCTCTTTGAATATAAAAGCAAAGCCCCTTCCCAATGTAATGCATGTTCTGGTTTCCATTCTGACATCAACATATCTCTAAAGTATGTTGATTGGTTTAATTACAAAGTTTTTTTTTTTTTTTTACTACCCAATGTTATACCAGTTGCTGTTCCTTTCTCATTAGCATTTAGAAAGTTTAAAGTTAATGACGCATTATGAAACCAATCTTTGGGGGGTCTTTATCATTCCTTTCTTTTTATTTAACAAATCTGTTAGAGTTCAACTAATCATTTTGTAACTGTCTGACCTGTAGAATTGTGTGGTATACCGATAATATACTTTATATTATAATAAGCAAAAGACTGTCTCATTTTCTTATAAATATATATTGGAGCATTGTTTGTCTTTTTTTTTGTAAAGGTATTTCCATGATAGCCATAATTTCTAGCAAATGTTTGATTACTAAATTAGCCTTTTTTGAAATCAGAACAACAACTCTTTAAAAATCTGATTCGGTATCCATGGTACGGTGTACATATTTTAGTTTTCCAAATTCTATAAGATGGAACACATCCATCTGTCAGATTTCATTCTTTTGAGTACCCATTGGGTTACTTCCTGCAGGTACTGGTATTTGGTTGTACAATGATCAAGTAGGACATTTTCTTATAATTTCCTTGGCTTGCTTCCACATGTGGCAAAGTCTTTTTTTAATCGTTTGCTATTGACATAATGTTTTTTAAATAAATTTCTGAAGCCTTGGGCACATTTACAATTACTAATTGATCAATTTATACATTACATTGTACTAGAGGCCCTGGCAGACACTTATGGGATCAGAAGTGTGTTATGTATATGAGATTGTTCTTATTTTAGATTATTCATGTAACTGAATAAATAGTAAAGTCAGTTCTATATCATCTGATATAAATTCAGCTGTTTCAATATGCAAGATAACTCTTTCTACATATTGTGAGTCAGTATCAACGTTGAGAGATTTCTTAAAATCTATTAGTACAATGAGAATAACATATGATTTTGACTTTTGGATAGAATTATAAGTGTTTAAATCTACTTTAATTTTCTGAATAATAACCTGTCTTTACTTATTTATTTGTATCAATATAGAATGTAGAGGCTCCAGATATTGGTGTTTCTCATACAATGCAAGGGAGAATCCTGCTAGTTCTCTTTATATGTTGAATTCTCTTGCTGTTGGAATATTTTTTGTTAATCTTTCCCCAAAATTAATGTAAACTCTTTTCCAAGGTTCACTTTCTGCCCATAATTTGTTAATTTCAACTTTATGAATGGCACTACAATTTTTTTGAGTCTATTCCTGCTAATTGATGAAGGTTTAGTTTTCCTTTAAGAGTTAATCTTAGAGACTTTTCCCTATAAGTTTTTAATGTTTTATTTAGTTTATGCCATAAAATGATCCATTTTAAGATATCTTCCTTCTGAATTAAAATTTGTGTAGGGGAATGTTTGGAGGGTAATATGATCAGAATGCAGTTAAGCTTTGGATCCACATGATCCACATGTGCTTTCTGTAATTTCCTCTTCCACCAAATCTAATTTTCTTTCAGATTCAGTTGATAATTTCCTGAGACTATTTAAGTCCTTGTCACCATCTAAAGTTTTGTTTGAATTGAGTAGTTTATCAGGTTTTATTCCAAGAGTGGACTGTAGATAGGAAATGCCTCCTAATAATCTTTGAAAGTCATTAAGAATATGTTATCTATTTCTCCTAATGTGCACCGTTAGAAATCTAATATTTCGTAAACCTATTTTATAGCCTAGATAATTAATAAAATCTTCTCTCTGTATAGTTTTAGGAACAATTTGTAATCCCAAGAAGGCAAATTTTTCATTATTTTTTCAAGCATTCTTTCTAACATATCTTCACTTAAATAAGCTTGTACGATGCCATCCATGTCAAGGTAACAATAGATTCAGGGAATAGCTTATGTATTAATTCCACTGATTGAATTACAAAATGTTGGCACAGGGTGGGGCTATTCAACAATCTCTGTAGGAGAATTTTCCATTGATACGTCTTAATAGGTTGAGAATTATTATAAGTAGGTATAGTGAAGGCGAAATTTTTCTGTCTTTTTCTCATAAGGGTATAGTAAAGAAATAAACTTTTAAATCAATAACTATTAGAGGCCATCCTTTATATAGAGAAAGCAAAAATATGGCAGACTATAGAGAGCTCATTGACTGAATCACCAAAATTAATAGCTATTAAATCTGTTACAATTTTTTATTTTCCACATTTCTTTTTAACAATAAATACAGGAGAATTCCAAGGGTTGGTTGATTTTGAGCACTTACCTGCTCCTGTACCAGTTGTTCTAAGGCCTGCAGTTTCTCCTTTGTTAAAGGTGATTTTACAACCCACAAAGGATTGTCCACCAAACATTTTAAATATAGGGCTGTTGGTGCATTTGGAAGATCAGCAGTTGTTGTCTTCTTATACAATCTTCTTCTACAATCTGAATGGTTGGTAACTGTTCTTTATAATATCTTGTAATATTTTCCCCACAACATATTTTAGTTTATGATTCATTTCTAACATTAATATTCGTTGAGTATACAATTGCTGTAACAAATCATGCCCCACAAATTTATTGCTGTGTTAGCCACATATAGCTTTAATTTTCCTCTCTGACCTTGTGATCTTATACATTCGAACCATATCATGCTCTATTTTATATGATATAAAGTTTCAATCTCTAATGGCTGAACATTTCCCTCCTGAAGAGGCCAATTTGGATGTCAATATTCCGGTGCAATCATTGTGACATATGTACCCGTGACTGCAAGGCCCTCAATGGCATCATCACTTATTCATATTTTTCATTTTGTTCTTTTTTCATTAATAGAAGTTTACTAAAAGGTAATAGAGTAAGAAAAATAAGACATGTAAAGGTGGAATATTCCATATTTATATTATAGGAATTATATGTAATATATATTTTATATATAAGAAAATATTCTTATTTTTATTACTCTATTACCTTTTCAATAAGTTTAATATTTATCTTATTATCTTTGCTCCTTTAATCTATGACTGTATGTACTCTCTTATATTACATTTACTACTTCTTTACTCTTTTCTTCTCTCTCCCAAGCCTATGTATATTTTTTAGACACACTGACTCATTTTGAGTTCTTTTATATCTGAATATGTCCTATTGTTTATCTGTAATCCTTTTCTATCCTAGAAAGTTTTAAAATGGTAAGCAGCTTGGTTGCAGAGACCCTGAGTGCTCGCTCTGCCTCTCTCTGCTTTTCAAAATGGCAGAGGTACCATTACCACCAGCTCTGGGACTGCCAGGTAGGAGCTGCACTCACTTTAACTCTGAGTAATAGCAAAATATGCCATGCAGTGCACTATGCAGCCTGGGAATATCTCAACATGGACAAGTACATCCACATAAAACCTGAGAGAGTTTGGGAAGTAATTCTAGCCACAAAAGAACAGAGTTAAGCATGGCTTCTTGATAGCAGCATTTTTCGTGTGGGCTCTGTTTGCTAGAGGCAAGTGCATATATCATTAAAGGGAGGATTCCTGACTCATCTTTACCTGCAAAAACCTTGCAGCACTTTTAAGAGGCTCCACCACAAAGCACCTAAATGGTGTTTATGAATAGCCAACACCATGCTTCTTGGTGATGGAAGGACCTTGAAACTCAATAGAGTTGTGTTCTTAGGTTTGGTCTTTTCATGGTGTCCCAGATTTCCTGGATGTTTTGTGCTACGAATTTCCTGGATTTGTTGTTTTCTTCTATCAGTGAGTTTATTCTCTCTATCGTATCTTCCGCACATGACTCTTGCCAGTACCTTCACCATGAAGCTAGACTCCCAGAAAGCTAAGGAATAGGGTGGGTCCAGCCATCAAAGCCATAGCTTTAATCTTAGCCATATCAGTTAACAAATTAAAAACTCATGTAGTCAGAAAGAAAGAGATGTGTAGTAAAGATCGATTCAGACAAAAAGCCTCTTAATGGTTTAGAACATGTTTAAAAAATATGTAGACTTGGGAGAGAAAAGAAAAATGATCAAGTCCTTTGAAAGAGTGAGAGAGAGAGAGAAAGAGAGAGAGAGAGAGAGAGAGAGAGAGAGAGAGAGAGAGAGAGAAGTTGGGTGGCAGCACTTTAATCCCAGCACTTGAGAGGCAGAGGCAGGCAGATCTCTGTGAGTTGAAGGACAGCCTGGTCTATAGAGTGAGTTCCAGGATGGCCAAAGATACAGAGAGAAACCCTTTCTCAAAAAGACAAAAATTAAAAATAAAAATAAAAAATAGAGCTTAAAATAAAGTAATGTAAAGATGGAAAACACACAGAGAATCTGGATACTGTTTGTTATTGTGGTGTCTGAATTGTTTGATGGCTGGAACAACAATTGCTAAAAGACATTTGATTATAAATGCTGCAAGATTCATCCAACCTAAGTATTTTGAAAATGATTTGACTTCAAAATTTAAGTCAAAAGATATGTTACTTTGGAGAAGAGATTTTGCTTTTGTTTCCATGGAAAATGAGAGGCATTGAATTCATTCTGGGTTAAGAAAAATCAGGTTTTATCAAGGAAAACGCCCTGAGAAATCTCCAATAGGAGCAGATGGCCCAGATGTCTTAGTCCTATGTCTAGAACAGGCTCAAGACTGCTAGCTGAGATGATCAAATCTCACAGAATATTTCAGTCAGTTCTTGACCATAAGTCAAATTTTTATTTAAGTCCCCATAAGGTTTTCAGTGCCCCCAGTCAGCAGGGAGTATCTTAGAAAACTATGCCCACATTCCCAAAAAAATGTATTATGGACATTTGTCTTTTTTAGAATGTTGGTTACAGGTTGTTACGAATAATGGTCAAGAAGAGAGCTAAACAAAAGATATTAGCTTCAGAGTTTTTGTTTTTATAAAAAAAGGGGGAGTGCTGTGGGACAATGTTCTTGTACCCTTTAAAGATTTGTCAGTTGTATTGCTTTAATAAAACAATGATTGACCAGTAGCTAGGCAGGAAGAATAGGTGGGGTAACCAGACAAGAGTTATAGGTGGAGCAATCAGAGCAGGAGTATTCTGGAAAGAGGAAAGGCAGAGTCTGCAGTTACCTGAATGACTATAGGACTGATAAGGACAGAAACCTCTGTCAACAGCCTGCCTTTGCTAGACCTTCTGCATAATCAAGAAGGAAAAGACATTCTATTTGAATTATGCTTAGAAAAAAACATTGTTTCTAGGAATGCCCTGTTTCCCGTCCCTTTTTAAGTGACCATGTTTGCCACATTTGAAACGTTTGAAATTTCAATTTTTTTTTTCAAATCTCTTTAAATCACCTCTTTTATCCATGAATTATGGTCATGAGATTCAATACTGATTGTATCTCAAGTCTATTCCTTCAAGGGTGTTGATATTGCCTTTAATAGCCTAATTACTCTTGCATATTGCAATAGCATCTTCAAAAGTCAGAGATTCAATTATTATTTGTCTGGCTTCTGTCTGGTAACATTCTTCATACTGCAGAAATAAGTCTTTGTAAGAAATCAGTAAAGACGTTCTTTGGGGCCTATATAACTTTAGTAAATGACTCAATTTTCCTTTATACTTCTTCAATTGGGTCCAAAGCTTTCAAAGCTGCTGTGTGCCATAAATCAGAGATGTGGTCATCATATAGATTTCATCTTTGTATATCAGCATTATCTCTATCTCCAAGTAGTTGGCCCTGGGTGATTTCAGTACCTCTAACCCTACTTCATTGTTAAGGATCTTAGCCTCTTCTTCCAACTAGGTCATCCACTGCAATTGAGGACCAGGCTTCAAGACCACTTTTACCAAGTCTCTATGGATGATAATTCTATTACAAGTTGATCTCAGTTTTGACATCTGTTTCATAAAAACTCCAGGCAAAGCTCCCCTAATACACAACTACACAACTGTTAGTCTTGTCTAACTATACTCATCCACTTGTACACACACACACACACACACACACACACACACACACACACACACACACACATATATATATATATATATATATATATATATATATATATATACACACACACAAACAAACACACACGTATCTATGTACATATGTACATCTAAGGTCATGTTTTGCAAGGTATATACTCATCTAGAGCCAAAGGCTCCCAAATACTTGGTATTTGACTGGTCCTTCAAAGTATTGCCTCTACTATAGACAAACCTTCTTCCTGCATGTAGCTAGATGTCTGGTACTCTTACATAACTCCTCATCCACAAATCCAGACAGACAGACAGACAGACAGACAGACACACACACACACACACACACACACACACACACACACACACACTAGTGCAGCTAGGTGGAAGGTACTGTTAGATTTCCAACTGCCTTATTTTAAAATTCTCCTACCTCTACCTACTGATTATTGGCTCTAAGTATGAAATATATACCTATATGAAAGAACAGAAGTTTGAAGATTGGATAGATGTCAGAGAAAACAAATCAAAGCCCAGGACAATGAAGTTCGGTGATGTTAGGTTAATTTTAAAGAAGTTAATCATAGAAAGTAGATCAAGCAGATGAATTTGAGGAAATTAGCTACTGTCACCTAAGCATTCCAAGCTTGATATGACACCCTATAGTATCTAATATTTTGGGGATGTTTTGATAAAGTATTTTTAAAGAAAATCTATATTCCCATGTCTTCTTTGATAAACCATTCATATGAAATAAGTATTCCTCATATTATTAAAGCTATACTTTTCTATTTTTGCATAAATTGTTGAATTTATGGCTAAAAGCTTTCATGTAAAAATGCTTTTCTTAAAAATAATTACAGAAACACTGGGAATGGTAATAGGTAAGTAACTAAGAGTCCTTTTTGTTTTTTTTACAGAACTGTACTTCAGTTATCACCACCAAGGCCAGGTAACATACAGCCTCCCATGATTCCAGGTCCGGGAGACCTCACACAGTCTTCTTGCATTTGTGAGCAGATAAACACATGCAAACATACACAGGTACACATGTATACATTATATATACATACATATAATTTAAAATATTTATATATATATATATAATATTTTTAAGAAAAAAATTTATGGTTTAAGAATCTGACAATATTCAAGTCATTAGTGTCATGGTGCTCTACTGAGTCACACAATATTAAAGCAATATAAGACAAAACATGTGAAGGCAAACATTCATTTCTCAATTTTCCCTAAATTAAGCTTCATATTTGAATAAGCTACCAGTTAAATAGATTATGAATATTTTAAATTTGTAATAAAAATGCTTCAGAGAGTACAGGTAGGACATAAGAATTCAAGATTCTTTGGTGTGAACTGTAATGTCTTTATCACAAGAAATGTAAATAAATATTCACTTAGTAAATTAATTTGAAATTCATTAACGACTTCCTCACACTGGGACATTAATTCTTAATAATGAAGTGTGACAGAGATAATACAAAATGTATAACAATATGATTGTATTTAAATAAACTACTGCAGACAATATAGATGCCTAGGAAACAATAAAATTAGGTATTGTTCTATTCTCAGAAGGTTGATATGAGTTTCTATTTTCACAATTCCTTTTCTAAATAAATAACTAACCATGAGATTTATTAACCTATGAATCACTCTTCCATACTACAAAGAATTAATAATTTATTAAATAAGAATGTAAATTCACAAAATATATATTTAAAATTTATATGCTAGTTTGTAGCAAATCAGACAGCCAGCAAAAGAATATTTTGCAAATATTTCTGATCTACTTTACATGGGAATTTTATATTTTAACATCATAGCCTAAGAATCATAATCGTTTTTAGAACTCATACTTGTATATTTGAAACAATACAGTTTCATTTTTCATTATGTCATCTGACTACCTAATGTCCAACTACAGACAATGAATACACTGGATAGAAATCAGTAGGCTCTTGGCTCTCTCTCTCTCTCTGTCTCTCTCTCTCTCCATATTTAATTATATCTAAGCCTGATTTTTAAAAATCTCATTTTATATCAGAATATCAAGATAAATTTTCATGATCTTTCAGATCTTGGACCTGCTGAGATAACCAGGCAGCTATATAAAAGGAGTTTCTCTGCCCCAATTCTACTACCATGATAGAGTATTCCAGTCTCATTATCCAACAATTATTACATTCCTGTCATAAGCATTCCTGACAGAAATGGTTTGAGTTGAGCCCAAAATCCAAATGTGCTAGAGTCTTCCACTCAATCTCATTCTGCCTGATTTGAAGCATTTTACTAAGGGTAATTGAAGGTTTGAGCATGTTTTTATTAGAAGAAATGCAACACAAATCTGCCATAGCCAACATTGGGAGAATTCCTCCATAAATCAAGTATCATTTAACAGTTATACATCACACAGAATAATCAATTATTGCAATATTTATTCAAAACTGCCCATGTTGTATCCACATAAGTAAGACATCAATCTTTATCATTAACATACCATTAATTCCTAATGTTCTTAAGTGGATATTACATACTATAGTCAATCACTCTCTGAATACTCACAACATAATGATTTTTATTTCTTTTAGGAATTTCTTAATTTATCTTCATAACTATTATTTTAACTCAATAAGTTATTATTGTATTAATCCAACCTGTAAACCTTCACTGAAACTTTTGTAATAACTTCAACATGTCAGTAAGAGATGACTCTGCCACCCCATTGTTTAAAACTGAAGTGGGAATTTGTATCAGATGATACAATGTTAATTGTATATATATCAGTTAATATCACATTGGGATTTTCATCACCTAAACAGATGCATTCTACAAACAAATTGATAAAGAAATGAAAGTAAACATTTGCAAAAGAGAGCTAATTATTTCTTGACCATATTGCCTATTGAATATTGTTAATGTGTTTAAGTCTTCTGGAGTTTTCCTGTCTGTAATAGGTTGAGTTGTGTGCCAGGGAATTACTATAATTGATGTTAATAATAATTCAAAGAAACTAACAACATACACCATCACTTTAATCATTATGAGGATGACAGCTCTGAATAACATAATGTTTAGAAGAAGGATGGGCAAGACTGGTAGCATTCTTACTCAATATCCTATCACAGTACAGAAATAAATCTGTTTATTTGAGTCATTCTAGATTACCAGTTCTTAACCTTCCTGGTGTAGGAGGGTCCTTCTGTATCTGGGGTGCTCTCATTGTTTAATAAAGAAACTGCCTTGCCCTTTTGATAGGGCAGGACTTAGATAGGTGGGGAAAGAGAACAGAATGCTTGGAAGGGAACAGAGACAGAAAGAGCCGCCATAAAGCTGCCAGGTTCAGACATACTGAATCTTTCCCAGTAAGACCACTACCTCGAGGTGACTTACAGACTATTAGAAATGGGCTGAATCAAGATGTAAGAGTTAGCCAACAAGAGGCTAGAACTAATTGGCCAGGCAGAGTTTAAATGAATACAGTTTGTGTGTAATTGTTTTGAGTTAAGATAGCCGGGCACCAGGAAGGTGGACCGTGCCAGGAACACAGCCTGCCCACTCCGGGAGCTAGGCAGTAGGACACAGCCTGCTCGTGCCTTCTTACTACACCTTCCTAATGCTATGAGCCTTTAATATAGTTCCTCATATTATGCTGACCACAAGCATAAAATTATTTCATTGCTACAACATAGATGTAGGTTTGTTATTATTAATCATAATATAAATATCTGCTATGCAGGATAACTGATGTTTGACGCCCAAAGTAGCTGTGATCCACAGGTTGTAAACCACTGCTCACGATGAAATAGATGAATTTTTAGTTAGCTATACCAAGAATATACATGATGCATGGATTTTTTAAACTTACTTAATAACCTGATCAATACAGAAGGGAAAGAAAGAAGTAATGAGCAGTTTATAAACAAGGCCAATGTTTTACTCTATGCCTCTATGAGGCAGTCCAGGCTTTCCTGGAAATATTACAGCTGTTGTAAAGTTTCTAGCTGCAGAGGGCAGTTAGCAACATCTTATGAGCTTATTTATTTCACATAGGTTGCTTTTAAATAATGTTTGATTTTCTTTCAAACTTTCATTTGAAAATCTTAAAAGAGGCATAATGCATAACACAGGTTTACCTGTAATCTACTTTTGAAGCATTCCTGTTATTAATGTGAGTTTTTTTCCTGGTTTGGAACTAACATGGCTCTCTTTATTCAAGAAACCTTCAAGCTATTATCATTAAACAGATGAATTTATTGTGCTGTTGTAATTATAATGGGAGGTCTTTGAGCTACTGATGCTTCATGGCAGCATCCCAAACACTACTTTCTGCACCAGTTTGAATCAGAAAGGGGCCCATTTCACATGGAGTTATCTTTTCAATTATTCTCATGAGCATTTATGCTTTTAATGACCAAATAATATGGTTTTGTGATTGAATATTGGCCCTAACACCAGACTATCTACTCCAAGCTCTACTTCCTTCACATCTTAAATGTTTGAGTACATTCCTGTTATAGTTACTGTTAAGGTGAGGATATGCAGAGGGCACGAGCACAACGTCCTTATAGACAGCACCAGTAAAAGAATGGGTTTTCTCTTCAACTGAAGAAATTTACAACTTTGTTTTGTCCAGAAGTCTAGAGTGGATGTTCTATAATAAAGTGGTGTTCTTTCACCATCTGTAAGGCCAAGCCTTACCTGAATAATCCATTTGTAGGAAATAAATACCATGTAGTTTGCAAAAGTGTGTGATATTACGAACCTTTCTCCTAGTTACTTATCCTGAAATTGCTTCAGTCAATAAAGACCATTCTTATTGAAGAGGTCACAGATACTGTGCAAAAGAAATATACTTTGCAAAAGTGTTTCATGTAATCATGCCTTAAGCTTTTTTGTGATAATTGTCACATTAAATATTTTCTGAAAATTTACTGCATTAAAATCTGCAAAACAAAATAAATCACTCAGGATCGGACGCCAGAAGTTTGAATCAACCTGCTTAACTAAGTCATGTTGAACTGAGTTTCCTTCTTGCCTCTCTAAAGATCATTTCACTGCTGGTTTTAAAGCTTTTAGGGGTCCCCATAAAGATAATGGGAATTAGGAAATAATGAAAAGATAGAGTCAGATATATTGCATGTTAAATACCTAGAAAAGTAGGTAGTCTACAGAAAGCAAACAAGCAATAATAAAAAAACACGCTCTTGAATATAATATGCTCTCTCTTCTAGACACAGTTTGATTTATTTATGTATACTTATTTACTTATTTCAAAAGCAATCCTACAAAGACACAGCTAGTTCCACAAAGGAGCACCAATTCTATGACCCTTGTTCGAAACAGTGTGTGCCTGGCCTTTATTGTATCATGAGTTGTTTGTGATTTCGTTTTGATGTCTAACAAACATGGATACAAACTATTAATGTTAATTGAAGTGCAAACATTCTAAGGTACCTATATTCAAAATGAGTTACTCTACAGTTTTATGCAGATCTTGATGTGTTGGTGAGAGCTCTTACAGCTCTTTATTATCACCTGCCAAGTCTAATAATGATTAGGTAACTCATCAAATGTGAAGGTCAGAAACTAGTCATCATGAAGATTAAATAACATACCAGGAAACTGAGCTTGCAGGTTATGTATCCAATCAGAGTTCAAGAAATTCTGATCCTATGTCTTCTGGAAATGAATATTTAAGACTTTTGTCAAGTCATATGGCTATAAAATTAAGAGAAATGTTAGAATTTTTAGCAAATTAATTATAAACTTTTCTTCTATTTTTTATTATTAAAAGAAAAATTTACATTTACTCCCCTTGTTCCAGGCCGTCCCGCTCCCCCACTACCCCACCGCTCTCCCCCTGCTTCCTTGAGATGGGGCAGGATACCCTGCCCTGTGGAAAGCCCAAGGACCTTCCTCCTCCATCTCGGCCTAAGAAGGTGTGCATCCATATAGAATAGGTTCCCAAAAGGCCAATATATGCAGAAGAAATAGGCCCCTGTGCTATTATCATTGGCTTATCAGTCAGTCCCCATTGGCAGTCACATTCAGAGAGTCCGGTTTGGTCATATGCTCCTTCAGTTCTGGTCCAGCTGGGTTTGATGAGCTCCCAATAGATCAAACACACTGTCTCAGTTGGTGGGCCAGTCCCTCATGGTCCTGACTTCCTTGCTCATCTTCTCCCTCCTTCTGCTCTTCTACTGGACCTTGG
>JAQHUG010000147.1:426657-438684 GCA_028555095.1 Dicrostonyx torquatus | reverse complement strand
TCTCCACCCTCCCCTAACCCAGGCTCTCCGCGGTTCTTCCTTTCTCCCTTCTACCCCCTCTCTTTCACCTACCCCCTTCCCCCATCCCAACTCCCACCATCATCCCCACACCCGTGCTTCCATATATAAAGATTTTCCTGGAAGTCGGAAGCAAACAAAACCTTCAGGCAAAAGTTGGAAAGTAGGGTGTTCTTTGCGGCTGTAAGGAATGAATAGACTAGACATCTGTTCATACCATCTATTCAATACAAAGCAGCTTCACACTCGATAGCATGTGGTCAACTGTCAGGAAAATGCAACCAAGACAAATCACCACAGTCCCACATTTAACCTTAATATTGATTTGCCCTCTTTGATTTATAAAATATATTATGGTTTCCAATTAATGTCATTCAGCTGTATTTTATTCCCTGAGTGTTTGAAGAGTTTAATTATTGATTCATTTTAGTGACAATCACATTACATATCCAATTTTTTTCCTGAAAAGTTTAACATAAAGAATAAATATTATTAACATACTAACATATATGAATATTATTTTTGTTAGGTTATAAACTATTTCATGGTGGAGCAAGAATCTAATATATATATATATATATATATACATATATATATACATATACAAAATGTTGATTCTTATTTTGCTTTTTATTATTAAAAATGATACAGATAAAATTACCTGATAAGAGAAATGTGATACAATACCAAATAAGATGAGCTTCTTCGAGGCTGTGTCCTGAAAAGACATTATAGCATACTTATAGAGTTCTGAATAAGAGTCCAAATTATGAAAGTGTCCAAGTTTGAGAGTTTGGAGAGAGGAACAGGAGGGAAAAATGATGAAATAATCACAAAAAAGAAGTAAAATAAATAAATCATTAATCAGACTAGAATCATCAATATTATAGGCACACTTCAGAGTTCCCTTTATTAATGTAATCTTTTGTTTAAAACTTTTTTGAAACCAAATTAAAACTGCATTTACCTAACCCTTCAGTTAATAGGTAAAGAACCATTTAGGAATGCATACCTTTTTAAAAAAATATTTATTTATTTTTAAAAATTATCATTTTTTATTTTACATACCAATCCCAATTCCTATTCCTTCCCCTCCTCTCACTCCCTCCACCTTCTCCCCTATCTCACCCCCTCATCTACACATCAGAGAGGGTAAACCTTCCCATGGGGAGTCAACAAAGTCTAGTACATTGTTTGATGCAGGACCAAGGTCCTCCTCACTATATCTAGGCTAACCAAGGTATCCCTCCAAAGAGAATGGGTTCCAAAAAGCTAGTAAAAGCAGTAAAGATAAATCCTGGTCTCACTGCCTCACAGTCCTGCCCCAGTCATACAACCATCAACCACTTTCACAGGGCATAGTTGAGTCCTCTGCTGGTTCTGTCATTGTCAGACCAGAGCTGGTGGGCTCCCATTAACTCAGATAAGCTGTTTCAGTGGGTATAACCTTTAAAATGAAAAGTTCCCAGAAACTCAGTATGATTTATTTTATTTTTTTATTCATTTTACATAAAACCCAAGTTCTTCCTCCTACCCTTCTTTCTTCCCTCCTTCTTCCCGCGAGACCATTTCCCATCCATTCCCAGTGTAAACTATATATAATTATTAGTTATATATATATGTATATATATACACATATATATATATAGTATAAACTCTAAAGACTAAAGGAATGTTTAGATACTAGAATTAGTACTGAAGCGATTTGTCATATTCAAAAGGCAAAGTTAAGACTGGAGATGTTGCTCAATGGTAGCGCATTTGGTTGACTTGCATGAATTTCTAGGTTCCATCCTTATCACCAGAACAATGGAAGAGAAGGATGGGGAGGAGAATTCACAACACTTTCCATGCCTATGTCTTATTCAAATCTAACTCATACTCTGAGATGCTGAGATTAGAACACCAGTTATTATGTTTCTGAGAAGCACTCATGAAGAGTTACACAGGAACCAATATAAGATAATCATGTATTTAGATTGATTCAAACAAACTAGCAGAAGGTCATTTAAGAAGGGAAGAAAGACTGTGTGGCTAAAATATGCCCTTGCACAGTTTTCAGAAAAGAAGCTGCAACAGTGAACATTCAAAGACAACAGCAACCACATGGCAAACCGAAATGAACCAGAGTAAGCCTCTTGTTCAAGGTGTTAATCCCATGTTCAGAAGCCTTTGGTTATCCCCTTGTTCCTTCTGATTGCTTGCCAATTTCCAAGAGCTGATCAGCTTCTTGACCACATGTTCCTGACGCAAAAATCTTCTGCCTCAGCCTTAGCTCAGAAGTGATTTCACTAACAGGCTTAAAACTTTGACACTATGAGCCAACATAAATTTTAACTTTCTTGAGCTCATTTTCTCAACATGTTTTCTCACTGAAAAAGTAATTTTACTAGTAAAGGCTTAATTCCCCAACTCTTCAGTTCCTTGGTTTCTCTTTATTCAAATCCAACAAACAAAAACAGTATGGCATGATAGCTTATACACTTAACTCCCAATCTGGAGGTAGAGATGGGTTGTTCTTTATGAGTTTAAGACCATTCTTACCTACTTCTTGAGTTCCAGTATAGCCAAGGCTGTATAGTGAGATATTGTCTCAAGACACAAAACCAATATCATAAAACAAAACAACACCAAGGAGTATGCCTTTAATGTTACTGACTTAATTTTATGTTTAGGAAATAATGTAATAATTTAAGAATATAATCCAAGTTCATATATTATTGGTTTGTTTTTGTTTCTTTTAATGTTTGTGTTTCAGTGTCTTCATAATAGAAACTCATTCAACACTTTGAATTTTATTGTGCCTGACATGTACTGTCATTTAGATATATTTGTCAAAATTTTTTGTTCATGTAAGACCAATCAAGCATTAAAATCAATGAATCTCAAATAGTACATTTAGTGTATTTGAAAATTATTGTAATCTCTTGCTTGCCAACTCCAGCTCATAACTCCAACTAACCCAAGTCTTTCCAAAGGGCTCCTAAAATGCTAGTAAGTAAATAAGTAAGACTGAATCCAAACATATGCAAGGAATTCGTATGTCACCATACCATGAGTGAAAAGAAGGAGATGAGAAGGATAATGTAGCATCCCTGTCCCTTTTCTCAGCTTTCTGAGCTTGTCTCTGGTGACACACCTTTCTCACCAATACAGACTGTGTCTGTTGAAAGGATTAGCGAAGTAAACCATTCATTAAATTGTTTTTGTCAGGTCTTATGGTCACAGAAATGCAAAATAACTAATACTTGTGGTTGCTATATTATTCTTTTCTACCTTCTTAAGTTTTCTGGAAAACTCTTAAGACACAGAAGGGGTCATATCAAAAACCACACCTTTTAGTACGTGATGTGAATATAATATTTTGGGAGCCTTCTCTAAAGATTCAAATATATTTTGGAGATTTTATTTTTTTAAATTTTATGATATATATATATATATATATATACATATGTGTGTGTAATTAGGTTTATATTTAAATTACCTAGTTATTATATAATATCAAGATAGGTTAATTGAAGTTTTGATATAATGAGAAAAGAAGAAAACTACTAAAAAGGAAAAATATTTTTATATGTCTCTCAAAATAATTAAAATTGGAAACCTAGAAATGTAGGAGATAGGGAAATTGCAGAGAAAGTCCTAAGTTGGTAAAAGTGATTGTCAGTGTGTCTCAAGCTCAAAATAGTTAATACCAAATATTTAAATCAGATCAATACTATATGCCAAATGAAGGTTAGATGAAAATGACTAGAAAATTTAGTAGTCATTTTCCTTTTATATTTTCATACTACCAATCATATAATAAAATATTTAAAGTGAACTCTGCTACTTATGACTTATGAGAAAATCAAATAAATACTTTTGGTCATCCATTGTAACTGGATTCTGTATTTTCAGGGATTTTTATTACTAAATTCATTTGTAACCCCAAATTTAGGGTAGTGGTTTGTTGGCAGTTATCCAGGGGCACAAAGACACAGGGAACAACTGTTCTACGCAGAACATCTTTTCCCATCTGAGGCGAAACATGACAGTGTTCTACTTGCTGCTTTCAGCCCTCATGTATAAAAATTTGCCCTTTCCATCATGGGCTTCTTATATGTGTGCTTTTCTATTAACTGGTTTCTGTTTAACATAGCCTCTGAGTATAGACATAAAGTGCTGCCTAGTGCTTTTAAATGCAAGAAGAAAGTAATTTGCCTGAAAGATGAACTGCATCTTGTTAGTTAGTCCTGTTCAGGCATGATCATAAACGATTTTCATTGTAAGTTTAATGCTAACATGTAAACAATATACATTAAATAAATATTAAAATTATTTTGTGTATTGTTCACATGAGAAGAAATTGGGGATTAGAGACACACAAGAACCTAGTCCTGTTTCTACCTTGGCATAAGTGCTATTCACTAGCACAGTGCCTATTAGAGTGTGAGACCCACAGAGTGTGAGTCAGACTGGGCTATGCCTCTAGCATATTATTCTTTGCAGTTGTCAGAGGGAAGGGAAATGGATTCCAATTCAAATGAAAGAGGCAATTTCTATGTATAATTGTACTCTGCTCATCTTAGTACTGCAAATCATCCTAAGCAGAATGCATAAACAGCTCTTATTTTTGAATTTTTTAAATTTTAAAATAAAATAGACCTCTATATGTATATATATATATATACATATAATGTGTGTACATATGTATATATGTTATATTTTATCATATAAACCCCTCAATATCTCTCACATTTCCCTTAAACCCCCCATATTACCTTCATGTCCAAGTAATAATTTTTTAAATTTATTATTTATCTTTTCTTTATTTTGACATACAGAGTATAGTTTGTACTACCTATATGCTCATGTTCACTGATCACCAAATTTCTGAGGATAGCCTAACAGTAGATAGTTTAATTTTCATTGTGTAATGACAGGGTGAAAACTAAATACACCTGATATTCTTGCCCAACTTGAAGACTAAAGAATGCAATAGTAACAGTTCCACAACTTCCTAGGTATCAATTCTGAAGCATTCAACTCAATGTAATGGAAGCATTCTGAAAAGTAATATTTCCAAGACAGAAAGGCATAGTGGTAATGCTAGTCTATGAGTTATGTTATGCTGCATTATTAATTTATTGACAAATAATTAAATGTCTCAACATTTATTTCTTATACTACTGTTTGATAGTTAGGAATTCAGGAGAGTGTAGTGGGGTGATTCTGGCTCAAGTCTACTTATTAGCAACCAAGTAATAACCAAGGCCACTGTACTATCATTACAGATATTCAGAGGCACCTGTAGTGAAAGAATTGGCTTCTATCTTCAGTGAAATTTTTGACGATGAGATTCTGATTCATGACAAAAGATAGTTAGCCTTCTACTACCATTCTTCATCACACAGATCTCTCCATTGCTTCACCAAATGTTCTTGGCACCTGATGTTCTTTAGAATTTGTAGCCACGAGAAATAGACAGAGCACAATAATATAACAGAAGCGGTTGCCCTTCAGAAGCAAAGAGACCTGGAAGTGATTAAGCATTATTTATGCCATATCCTGCTGCTCACACAGACAAATTCTGGTGCAAAATGGGAAAAACAAAACAAAACTACACAAACCAGAAAATACCATGAGGTGCCCAGTGGTAACATTCTTATCACTGGCTACTATGATGGTAATGTTTAAATAATTTTATTAATCATATCAAACCCATTAGGTAGGAATGAAAAATTTAGTGAAAAAATTTAAAAGAAGAAAACACAAAAGAAGTAAAGAAAGAGAAAAGAATTCAGTATCTAGCATAGAATCAGACAGAGAGAGAGCCTTAATTGACAAAATTCAGACCAATGATTTGGTGAAGCTGATGAAGACACTCATGGGCAAGGTTTAAGGTTAAATGGGAGGAGGAAAGGGAAAAGGTGGAGAGATAAAACTAACATTAGATAACATTTGCTTTTGAGAAAATGGTTAGATAACATTTGATTTTGAGAAAATGTAACCAGCAGAGAATTTGTCTTATAAAATCAAAAGCTTAAACAACAGGAAGCTTATAAATTTAATGTTAGATAATACATGGTATAAAAGTACAAACATTTATATTTTAGCCAGATATTTCTATTTTTTACATCAAATACATATTACATAATTATCACCTGTACCTAAATTTGCCATCCATCATTATATCAAGGAGTTTCTCATCTAATTTCTAGATCCATCCAATGTCTGGACAGACTTATCAAATATCTGGAAACTATTCTTATTGATCAGAAAGATACAAGACAAATTGACCAAGAATGATTGGCTTTACTCCCCTGAAATACCCTAACTCTAAAAAGAAATCTGCTATTCAGTTCTCCTTCTCCACCTCATTCGAGAATTTGTAAGGTATTTCCTGAATTCTTTTGCTGAACTGTTCAAAAATAACAAGCAGGAACTCATGAGAACATGTTAAAGTTTAAGTCTTAGTTCTTAGCACAGGGGCTGAGAGCACAGATCAGTGCTAGAGTGCCTGTCTGCAATTTGGGAGGTGTGGCCCTAATCCCTAGCAACATATAATCAAATGAAACAAGAGAAAAGGGAAAGGTATAAGAACCAAGTAAATGCCTAGTACTGAGCTCCCTAAGACATTTTTTGCACCTATTTTATGAAGGAAGCACTTTAATTTACCATGGTTTCCATTTTCCAAACTCATATTCTAAAGGAAGTATTAAGAGTTATAAATGTCCAGGAAGCTCCACCTTAATTTTGTAAGTCTCTTCATCATTGAGAATTCCTTTACCAGAAGCATTGCATTATGTTGAGTTATAGATAAATATTTCACATGCACATTGACTCCACTGTGGAGACAAACTGGTACTACCTGACAGACTCAGTTATTTAGAGTCTTGGCTTTAAACAAGTCTTGACACATTCAGAGACATCCCCTGAGGTATAGTGGTGTATCCAGCTCAATCCATTTATAACAGTGATTAAGAAGTCTCATTATCTGTTATCACTTGGTTTAAAGAAGCTAAATCAGCTTTCTGCTTCACACACATTTGTATATTGTAGGATATTCATAATTAATAGGTATCACTTCAATCCTTTTATTCCCTATTATATTATTGAGTATATCAAGGTCTGTCAGATTAATTTGATTCAATATTTTGTGTTGACAACTTCTCACTTTTATGGCACAAGAATGGGTGTAACTTGAGATTTTCGCCTCCAGACAAATTCTAAAATATTTTTCTCAGTTTAAAATAAAGTAATATCAAATATATGTTGCCCTGATAACCAGAGCCATATTGGAATTAGCAGTGACCATGGGACGCTTTGAATATCAAGAGGCATTTTTCTTTCTAGTCTCCACTCCAGCTTTCTTTTACCTTTCTACATGGCTAGGCAAATGTGATTAACCTAAACAATATATTTTTGAGAACTACAGTTTTTGATTAAGTAAGGCAACAAGACCCCATCACATGTCAGCAGAAGTCACCACCATGATGGGATCTCTGAAAGTTTACTGTTTTCACTTGACTTTCTCTATAAGTAATTTTATCTATAAGTAATTGTATGGCAGTCTCATATATAAATGTATTCAAATGATACATAAATAAAGACAGTAAAATCTGATCAATTGATTATTAGAGAATACTACCTTTGAAAACTCTGAAATTTCTCTCAGAATTAATGGGTGATCTATGCAAGTAAGTGAAATTGAAATTGATTGCTATCAAATATATACGACGGGACATACGTGAGCTCTACCATCACTTTAATGTACTTTCGTTAGTAAATATTCAGTGATTGTTGCTCAAACTTATACAGACACTTTGAGTGATAAATATCATTTTGTTATTAAAAATCAATAATGAGCACAAAAAATTGTTGTGAAAATATATTTTTTCTGAGCCATTAGGGTTTGCATGGATAAGGATACCAAAATTAGAACTGAGAGAAAAATTTAAAGATAATTAGATGCTAGTTATCTTTGGCCAGTACACTTAGAGAACCAACAAGTGAAGAATCTCAGATGTTTATGAGTAAATCTGCATTTTGTGAAGGTTGCAAGAAAATGTTGACTCTGAGCTGAAATTAAAGGTAGTAAATCAAGTTAAGTATTTTAAAGGCTGAAGGCAAAGTGATGCTAGGCAGACAATGGGTTAAACTTATGTCGATGCAGAGCCAGTACAAATATGTGGAAGTAGTGATAAAGATACACATGACAGACAGGTCAAAATGATATGGGGCCACGTGATGGAGGCTAATAGGAAAGGACAAGATTTATCTGAAAATGTTGGAGCAATGCTTTCGCCTGGTTCTTTCCTTCTGTGTTTATCACCAGCATGACTGCACTACTTTATTTACACCACTGTTTGATGCTGATATTCCCTTTCTACTCTCAGCATCAACACCTGTCATACTCAAACTGGATAACTACAATCTCCTCTCTCCTGGACTTCCTAGTGTGAGCAGATGCTGTGATATCTCAAGTTGCTATTTGTTACAGTAAGAAGTATACATCTTATAAAATGTGCTCTAGTAAGGGAAAATAAGTCTAGGTCATTTTCTAAAGCAAGAGCTACGTGAAAAATCAGCAATTATTAGTTACCTTTGTATGGCTATGACCACATTCCCTAGAGGAACATTTTAAGGGAGATAAGATTGATTTTCACTCGTAGTTTTAGACTGTTTCAATAGTCATGGCAGAGAAGACATGATGGATCAGCACTATTCATGGCTGTGAAAATATGGGGTCAAGGTAGCTCACATTAAGGACCATGATGCAGAGACAAGACTGGATCCAGACAAAGAAATTACTGCCCTGATGACCTACTTCTACATAGTAATTTCCTCTTTCTGAAGGTTCCATAGTCTCAAAATGGCACCAACAGCTGAAGAAGAAGTGCTCAAACTGTGGCTATGTAAAAGACACACCAGATCGAAGTTAGAACCGTAAGCCTAACAAAGAGAATACTGGTAACCAAATCTCCTATCTAAATACTTGGTAGGTCGATTATGGAATGGATAATGGAAGCTCAGCCTAATGCTTGTGGTGAGTCAAGATGGAAATAATGTTCAGCAAACTATTTTAATATGTTTTCCTTTTCATACAGAATATTAAGAATAACAAAATTGTTCCCATTAAGAAGGTCACATTAAGGCCACCAGGATGGCTCAGAGGTTAATGATTTTAGCTATTTTTCTATTCTTGTTTTCTTCTTTTCCTATCTAATTACAACAAACAGAGCTGAACAACATACATTTTATGCAGATTATCCCTGCTATTGTTAGGAGTAAAAGCTTGACTCCATCAGAAGAAAGTCCCAACACCAGGACGATAATTGAACTGGCAGTTTGTTCTTGGAAATTTTAAGTCTCCAGTATTTTTTTCTGATTACTATTCACAGGCTGCATTTCTCATTTAGGATTCCACAACTAATGTAATTTACAGTGCTGCTCATCTAAATATGAGCTCCATAATAACTAAATGCTTGTTGGAAAAAAAAATCCACTTTCTAGTTACTTGCTATAATAGTCGTAAGTTGAGTTTTTCTCCTCACGCATAGGGGAAAAAAGCTAACAACCTTAAAAAAAAAAAAAGAACCAATTGAAAGACTATTAAAAGTGAGTTAACTCTTCTTAATGTTCAGTTTAAATATGAACACAGGAAAAACTCATTTCCCAAAACAAGTAGTTAAATTAGCATAAATTGAGAATTTTCGTCAACCTATTAAGAAAAAAGTTTCTGTAATTGGTAATAATGCTTTCCTCTTTTTTAAAAAAATAAAACCTTTTTCCAAAATGAATAATGCTCCTGCATAATAACCTAGAAAATAACCTAAATTTAGTCCCCCCCCCTCCTTTCCTCTCCCTCCATCTCCAATCTGACTCTTTTCAGTACTATTCAGTCTTTTGTTGGAATTTTCTCATGCACACAAGGTATACAAGAGATGAACCCCTGTGATTGAGACATGAGTGAAGCTCCTCTGTGGCACTAGGCAGGTTTCTGTGGCCTGGCGTTGTGCCATCTAGGGACACTGACAATAAGTTCCTCTGGGCCCATTGAACAGCACTGCTGAGCTACTGCTCTAGTAGCCAAGGAAAAGGAAAATAGAAAGCATTAGGCACTTGACTAAATAAAAGTATCACTGGTTTGCTATTAAGGTGCAGGGAAAGGCCTGAAACTGGCCTTTCAAATAATTATATTTGAAGTATTTTCTCAGACGACGTTTAAGAATCAGCATGATGAAACTTCTTATATTTTATTGAACTGCTTAAAGGAAGCAGTATGTCAATGACTAGTAACTTAAATTTATTAGTGCTTGTGTGGCAAACTGGGGTTTCATGTGATATCAAGAACTGTGGGAAATTTATTTTTTATTTCTATGTAATATACATGACTATTGTTAAAATCTAAGAAATTAGCTCATCTATTCTCTTTTGCTAAGTTACATGTTCATTACAATTTATGCAGAAATAATTTGACAAATAAAATATTATGTTGTGCTAAAGGATAAAGTCTTGATTTTATATCTGTATTCTGATTTTAAGAGTATATTAAAAACATAAAAATAGTTAATAATACCTCAATCTTACTGAGTACTTTTGATATTTTAAATGATTAGAGTTGATACTGAAAATTTATTATATAATTTTATGAGCTTGTTATATCATTCTTAATTTATGCTTATATCATTATAATTTAATTTTATAAAGAAAGGTTAAGGTCACTCTCCTGCATTTCTTGAAGGATACGCAGAAGTTGGGAATTCAAACTGGGTACTCTGACCTCCCAGTCTTACTTCTTCCTGAGTGCTCAGTTTGTAGTTTGTTTGTCTGGAGCCTCCAGCTCTGCCCCACTTCTCTCTCTCCAAACCCATCCTTTCATAAAACTGCCCAGAGTCCAGGCTGCTAACCCAAAGCTACTAGCTGTTCAAGATCACACCTACAGGGTGCTTAAGCCCCTGCCTTCAGAATGACCTTGTGATTTCTTGCCTGCACCCTTCTCCCACCTCACCTCTGGGGGCTAAATGATCACCAGGGTCTGCTTTGCCCAATAAACCAGGTCTTTTACTTTTAATTTGGCTTGATCTGGCTTATTACATTGGCGGATAGACCTAGTACTGGGGTATGACTATTTTGTATAGAAAACTTTAGTTAGGGCTGACAGTGTTATTGACCTATCATTTACATTTTCCAGGTTGGAACACAATGAAAGATGGCAAATCATCTTCTTTATCCAGAAAGAACATTGGTATAGGAAAAATCTGAGGTCCCAAAAGGACCTTTGTATGCTGAATTCCACAAGCATCCATTTTCCTGGGAGTGAAACTAAAGATACTAGAAATATGTTTTAGAAAAATCCATGTAGCAAGTTTAGTGCAGAAAGAGCTGAGACACAGGTTCATTGAGTATGTGGGACCAACTATGTAAATGAATTGACTGCATGTGTTTCTTTAGGGAATAATATCATAACTACTCACTGTGTCTGTTAAGTCCTGAAATGTAAATAGTTGAAATTTGAAGTTATCCTTCGAATGATTAGCTGCAATGATCTGGAAAGTGTTTTCAATGCTATCAAAATAACAAAGGAATTACTATTTATCTTTAAAACTCTGTTGACATATCCAGGACTGATGTACTTAGCCTGCTACTTTCTAAAGGGTCAGTTCTATATATGACAAAGATGTTAACAAGAAAACCAGTATTCTGGGCATTTTGTCCTGTGTTATTTATTGCCAGCTTGACACAATCTAGAGATATTTGGGAAGAGGGACTTTAAGTTAAGAAAATACCTCCATAAGATCGCAAGTGTAGTGCATTTTCCAAATGAGGTAATTCATGGGAAGGCATGACTCAATCCTTAGTGCTCTAATAAAAGAAGCCGAGGAAGCCATGGGGAGTGGTCAGTAGCAATATTCCTCCCTGACCTCTGCATCAGCTTCTGCCTTCAGATTCCTGCCCTGACTGAGTTCCTGTCATGACTTCTTTAGTGCTGGACTGTAATATGGAACTGTAAGCTAAAATAAA
>JAQHUG010000147.1:355635-368033 GCA_028555095.1 Dicrostonyx torquatus | reverse complement strand
ATCAAAACAATGCTGAGATCCCATCTTATATCTGTAAGAATGGTCAAGATCAAAAACACTGATGACAACTTATGCTGGAGAGTTTTGGGGGTAAAAGAGACATTTCTGCATTTCTGGTGGGAGTGCAAACTGGTACAACCCCTTTGGATGTCATTGTGGTGATTTCTCAGAAAATTAGGAAACAACCTTCCTCAAGACCCAGTAATACCACTTTTGGGTATATATCCTAGGATGCTCAATCGTGCCACAAGAACATATGTTCAACTACGTTCATAGCAGCATGTTTTGTCATAGCCAGAACCTGGAAACAGCCTAAATGTCCCTCAACTGAAAATGGATAAGGAAAATGTGGTACATTTACACAATGGAGTACTACAAAGCAGAAAAAGTAACATCTTTAATTTGCAGGCAAATGGATGGAGCTAGAAAACATCATATTGAGTGACAATACCTAGATCCAGAAATACAATTATCATATGTACTCACTCATAAGTGATTGTTACTCATAAAGCAAAGAAAAGCAGCCTACAAATCACAATCCCAGAGAACCTAGACAACAATGAAGACCCTAAGAGAGACATACATGGGTCTAATCTACATGGGGAGTAGAAAAAGACAAGATCTCCTGAGTAAACTGGGAGCATGGGGACCATGTGAGAGGTTTCAAAGGGAGGGGAGAGGCAAGGAGAGAAGTAGCTAGAAATGTAAGTTCAATAGCATCATTTAAGAAAAAGAAAAAAAATCTCCACTTACAAAATAGGAAAAAAAAAGAAAAATAAACATACCTGCTTCTCTATTCCTGAAATCCAAGGTATGGATATTAGCCACACATCTTGACAATAATCTTGAGAGAGCAGAACTCCCTGATCTAAATATAGATGAGATGTTTGTTTTGGTAGAAATGCAATAACCTTGAAGAAATAGAGGTAGATTCCAACTCTCTGACCTTTGGTTAAGGTGGAAATAGGCTCACATTTTTAGGCCTCCACATCCATGTATCTTAAAATTGGAGATAAAGGTGAGACTAAAGTGAGGGGTTGAAACAAGCTGCCTTTGCAGAATCAGTTTATTTTTGATAGTGTGGTACTCTCAGACTTTTAGGACTGGGAATAATTGGCAGTGATTAAATTTTGAGAGTTGTCATAATGTATGATTTATTTGTTACACCATATATTATCAAACCACAATACATTCTAGGAATCCTTCCCAGGTGTCAAAATGATAGAAAATATTGCAAAATTCTGATGTTTCTTGAAGACTTACAATAATGATGAGATATGTGTACACATGCATAATTTTTGTAATTCTTAGGAGAATATAAACTGTAAAAATAACTATTACTTATTCTTCTCCATTAAGGATGCAAGTTATTTGTAGGTATATAGAATTAGAGAGAAGACCTTTTGAAAATTAACAGTGTTATGACGATTTAATTCTTTGAAATATTGTATCCTAAAGTGTACAAGTGCTATTTCTTCTGATGACTCTTACAAGCCAAGGCATTTCAGTGGGGTTCAAAAGCTGAATGCTTTGTGATATTATCCTATTTCACTGATGAAGAGAGTAATTTCTTGAAAAGTAAGCAGTGATTCTAAGTTCAAATAGTAGGTGAAATGACTTGAGTTTAAATTATGATTTTCATCATTTCAAAATAGCTGGGCTCTCTGGCCCTTATACAATATTTTTGTTTGGCATTCATTGTAGTCAGTAATATTTTTATTTCTATCATATGTTACATCAAATTAACTCTTGGTTTAGAAAATAACTATCATATATGTATATTATATGTTACTTGATGTTTCTTTACATGCATTAGATTGAACTTGATGGCTTGCCATATTTAATAATTGTTTGAGTTTACAGAATCCATGTGCTTTTAATAATAGTAACAGAGAAATAATCCACATAGGGAATTTGAGAACTGTATCAGTTATCAGATTGCATGATCACTACTGAAGAATGGAGGGTTCAATTTCACCAGTGATAGAAAAATCCAGCCGAATAAAGTCTTTCTCACCTCATTTGTGTGAAAGTACAGACCTTGAGAGAAATTGATTTGTGCTAATTATAAAGTCCGTTCAGAATGTTAGAACCAGTTATGTCTCCATGATTACCTTTATCTTTAGAATTCATGTGTTGGGAAATTTGAAAATAAATTATTTTCTTTTTTCTGGCACTCAGCATAATTATCTTAGTATTTATACCCTACTTTTTAATGCTACTCGTTTCAGTGATGAGTGAAAAGTATGAGTTTGTCATTACTGCTGAACTCTATTGGAAGGTTTCTGTATATTTCATTCCTTACTCATTTACAACCTAAGATCAGACTTAGGGATCAGATATTGCCTTCTGTCTAAATCATGTTTAATACATTTTATAGTTTTACCAAAATTAAATATAATTAGACTATTTTCCCTTCACTTTCTTCCTTCAAACTCTGCTTATGGAGCCCCTATCACACCCTTTCAATTAATGACTTCTTTTCTTTTTTGTTATTGTTTTAAATACACATATACACAAAGACACACAGATACAACCTGTTGAGTCCATTTAATATCACTTCCTTGTTCTTAATCTGGGTTGGCCACTTAGGACTGAGTAAGCAACTAAGGGGCTCATCCTTGATTAAAATTAATTTCTTGTTCTCTGCAGAACTTAATCATCTATAGATTTTTTATTAGTGTATAGCTCAGAAAAAAAAGAGAGTCCCTTTTCCAAGAGAGATGTATACTGGTGTTGGCATTATTCAAGTGTTATATAGGTATTTATAATGCTGAAGCATCATAAATATTGGATGCTAGAAATGGAAGAATTCCTTTTCATATTAATAGAAATCTAGTGTCAAAGCAAATGAGAAGAATTACAATTTTCAACTGGAAGAAACATGTAGTTCTATGTAAATAATTTCTCAAATAAAGCAGGATTTTATATTCATTACATTTTAAGCGACCAATGATTGAATTGTGTTAATTTTGTGTTTTTACTTCCATCATTTAGTTATGAAATAAGCAGTATTGCTCCTAATCTCAAATAAATAAGTGTTCAGGTAATATATTATGAACTTGATTCCCCATTTTAAAAATAACTCTTGCATTGGGACCATTTGACTCCACTTCTAAGAACCTCAAGAGCTTAGAAAATATTAACAATATCTTCTTAGACTTACTGAGTGAATAGTCAGTTATCTAAATATATACACATGTGAGTTTGTATGTTTGTGTGTGTAAGTGCTGAAGGCTCTTTTGTCTTTTAATTTTTTATTGAGTCTTTGCAGATTTCATATCTTGCATCCCGATCCCAATAATCACTTCTTCCATTCATATTCACTCTCTGCCTTTGCAATCCTCCTCAAAAATATAAAATGTAAAAGAAAAATTAAAAATAAAAAGCAAAAACAAAACCAAACAGCAAAAAGATTGGAGATCAGGCTGGAGTGTGTCACAATGAGTCACACACTATAATCTTTAGTCCATAACATCTTTACTTGCAATTGTTCATTGCTATGAGGCTGGTTCAAATACTCTGGCTACTGCTACATCCTCCATGTTGGGTCCTCTCTGGGATTTCTCTTGGCTATCCTTGTGATGAAGATCCTACAGCTTTGGATGTGTAGGTCCGGCCCCTTCACATGATTCAGCAGTCCTCCTCTTTATTGTGTGTGGTGTGATAACCTTGGATGTTAATTTGATTGTGTCTGGAGAAACTTTGATTTTTGCCTACTTGAGTTCAGGTCACACTGGTGAGTTCATCTTCCTAGTTTCAGAACTCGCTACCTTGTTGCTGCCTTTTCTGTTGCCATCACTGCTACATTCCTTGACAGGAGAACCCAATATCTTCCAGCTGCCACCTGATGATCAGTCCCTCTCCAGGAATCTTTCAGACCTTCAGTCAGCAGTAAAAACTGCTGAGGATAACAGTCTGGTAGACTGAGAAGTTCCCACACGTTCACCCTCTCAGTGTGATGACAACCATAGTCAGACTGCTCAGCCCTCACTGTGCGAGATGATCTACTGAGTCTCCCTTTGATAAGTGTCCACTACACTTGCTCTTTTCTCTAGATAACCCTGAACAACTTATGTGCCATTTCTATTATCTTTAACTGCGGATACATGTGAGGTTTGAGTGAAGTCTAAATTTTATGTTTTGTTAAAGGCATATGATTAATAACATTTAAATCCTGGTTCTAGCTGCCTTCTTAATGAATTCTCTGAGTAATAACTTTCTAGTAGAGCAATCATAATAGTTACAAACAAAATATGTTATAGACTGGTTTACTTTAGCTATTTAGAAGAATTTCTGTTTGAAACATTCATTTTTAAATTCTAAACAAATTATTTTTAACTTATTAGCATTAACATTCTTAGTTATACTGTATTTATTTTAGTTACAAAATATTACAGTGTATCAGCTGTTGCCTTTGAAGATAACTTTCCTATTATATACATATTTAAATTTGAAGATAGTTGTTTCTGATATACTCATGTGGCATTTAATGCATAGAGAAAAACACTATTAGTGAAGCTGATGGAAGACAGTCTTAAATACACTGAGGCTGTTTGCACAACCCATTGTCTCTAAGCTGTAAATTAGTGTAGCTTGTTATTATGGTGGATACTGTATAAAACTGCAATGCAATGGTATACGTGTATCTAAATAAGTGTAAGTAAAGGAAAGATGCATTAGTGCTACGGAATAAAAATTCCTCATCCCATTTTAATATTACAGGGTCTCTATGGCATATGTCGGCACATCATTAAGTGAAAAAGTCTTGTCAATAACATTGTTATTCAGTGCACAACTATAAATGCCATGTAGCTAATGATTATCTAAAATATATATAAAAATAATGAGGGGTTAGCTCAGTAGAACAGCTTGCTTAGCCTTCATGAAGCACTGAATTTAATCTATACATCAATAAATAAATAAATGAATAACAAATACACAAATAAATGCATTAAATAATACACATATGTAGATAGGTAAGATTGAATCTAAGAATATCCTGGAACTTGTATTAAATTAATAGAATAAAGGAATGCTCTCTTAGACCATAGGACAACCAGTATTTGTTAGATGAGAAATACCCATGTATAAAATGTGAGAGTATTCCTCATACTTTGCAAAATTTTTATCTATCTGCCATTTGAAGAAAGAAATATAAATTTTATATTTATCTATCAATTACAGAGTCAGGGTAACCTTTCAGCTTAAAATTGTTTTCTGATAGGACTTCCAAGCAAGATGAAAGGCTAGACTCTGTCTTCATGAGATCAAAGAAGGAGGTAGTCAAATTAAAAGGAAGCAAACAAATATAGTTTATAGGAAAGAGAAAATGATACATGACACACATGAGAAATATTCCAAATACAGCCCCCTAATAGAAAATATGGCATAAGATACGTCACAGCAATCCTATCCTTAGGACTATACCATTGTCCACAAGCATCAGGTTCAGTTGTGGGCTTTGGTAACGCATATTATTCTGGTGTATGAGTCAATGGTGGAATGAAATCTCACCTTCCATGCTGTATCACTCGGAGAGCAGCAAACAGGCAACATCTTTGGAGAGAGCCTATCATTAAAACATGAGTACCTCAAAAGGCTAAAAGAAGGAGCAAACAGAGACCAGGGTGCCTCAGTTTGACTTACCACAAGCCAAGGACAAGAAAGAGTTCAAGGGAAGGATTCTGACAAACCAATTCTTGAAGGCGACAAGAGGTTCCTCTAGGCAGGGAAGAAAAGTTTGCCCTTAAAAACTAGACGAGAATCTCAGATGATAAAGCACCTGGATGTAGTTATTCTGAGCCCAAGGTCAGCAGGAAGGCCAGACTCTGAATACAGCTCTCTGCTCCATGGGCCCTTGATACAAAAAGCTTCATGTCTCCAGCAGGATGGTCTGATAATCAGTAGAACAAGTCTCTTGCCTCCACAATACCAGAAATATGCTTGGTACCCATATGCTCCATGCACTTAAAAGAGACTGCACACCACCACCACTAGTCAGAGCATGCTCCAGTCAGGGTATGCTCTGGGACTTTTAGGGGCATGATGAAATTCTGCCCAATGTATAGTTTAAACAGCTAGTTATGGCTAGCAGAGACCCTAGTGAGCAAGATAGGAAAATAACCACAGAGAATATAGCCATCTATAGGCTGTCTGACACTTGTCTGATAGACTCAGCAACCATGAGGATAAGAATCTCCACTAAGTCCAATCAGTCTTCCCTTCCACCATTCACAGACCTACCAGTTTCTTGGTGCCAAACCAAAAGAGAAGCCATTTGAGCACTTTATGCTGTGGAGTCTTTTCTTTTTCTTTCTTTCTGTCTCATTTCTTTGTCTTCAATTGACCTATAGTTTGCCAATTCACTTACTATACTCAATATGTTTAAATTATTATGCATTTTAATTTGTATCTTAATTGGTATATTTCCTTATGCATTCAGAAACTTTTATTCATGCATATTTTTATGATTGGACAATCTTTTTCCACCTTAGTTCTTAATGATTATTTTTCTCCTTTTTTTCTCTTCTGCATACTTATGTTTCTCATTTTTTCTTCCCAATCTATTGAACTTTTAGCAATAATTTGACTTTAGATGTTGGTGAGAATGATTTTTAAAATAATCTTACATTTCCATTTGTGTTCACATTAATATTTTCTGCTTTGGTATTTATTTATTTACTTTTGATTTACCATGATTCATTATTAGAAAATATCATGGATTTTTCCTTTTCCATATTTCCATCTCTGTCTTTCCAAAAGAGATTTAGAGATTGCTTGCTTTTGTTTCTCTCAACTTCAAATAAAAGTCTTCTTGGTCTTTCTTCTGAATCCATTTCTAAATTCTTTTATTAGTGAACTAAGAACCTACAGAAAGTATCCCCAATTTCTCCAGTAAATATAATTTTCCAAAGGCATCTGTTTATGATAAATATATAGATGTAAGCAATATATAGATGTAAGGAGTGATTGGGTTCCACACTTTATTATATACTTTCCTTTTTACTGGTGGTATAAATAAGTACTAAAAGCTCCCATATTAATAACTCATTTGTGCTGTTAGCCCAAAGGAAATCTTGCCCTTCACCTCCCAGTCTCTAGAGAACACTGTTGCTTTTCAGCATAAACAAAGGATGGCTTCTTCACTGGGAGATCACAGAAGAAAATGAAAGACTTTCCAAGGTCACTGTTTAATAATAGTCAAAGAGAAAGATATTAGCCAAAGGAATCACTATTCTTTAAAAGTTTTCAACATTTGAAGTTTTCTTATTTAAAAAAAAAGTCCTTTAACAAATAGCTAAATCTGGAACAGCTTTTTAAAGGGTAAGAATCTCCACTTGCTATAAATTCAGAAAGGTTAGGAAAGTTATTGTGGGTCTTTAACAACAGGAGATAAAAACCAGCTCTCTTGTTGAAAACTATTCTTAAAATACTTTTAAAATTAAGATTCATCAACGAAAGGATAGGAAGTTATGAGAGTCTAGTCACTGTCATCCTTATTTAAGTAAATATAGCATAGTTTCAAACCACATTAACCTCCTCTGACAGTTAATGCAGGTTACTAAAGCAGGTCTGCTTCCTAAGGCCTGCTGATCATATGTGTATGTCTCTGGAGCGTGCTGTAACTCTACATTCTTTGTTTTTTTTTTTTTTTTTTTTTTTTTTTTCGAGACAGGGTTTCTCTGTGGCTTTGGAGCCTATCCTGGAACTAGCTCTTGTAGACCAGGCTGGTCTCGAACTCACAAAGATCCACCTGCCTCTGCCTCCCGAGTGCTGGGATTAAAGGCGTGTGCCACCATCGCCCGGCTTGTAACTCTACATTCTTATATCATGTGTAGTCAATGGTGCAAAGCAGATGCTTTTCTGGGGTGAAATTTGCAACTTGGAGTTGAAGTCAGAATTTTAGTGCATGTTTAATGGCTGAGTGATCAGACAGAAATGTTCCTTCTTAGGACATCTTTCATTGTGTGAGGTTTAATTTATATTTTAATTGGTATTTTCTTTCATATATTCAGCAGTTTTTATTTATGCAAGATATGTTTCATGGGACATTTTCAATGTGAGAAGATTATGGCTTATTCCACAAAACGCTTCATTTCTCCAACAGAATTGTCTTGAAATCATGAAAACAGGTCTCCCAGGGGTACAGATCTCTGTACTATTTCTTACCTATACACTCAACACACATGGCAGACTGCCTCCTGCCCTGGATATGGAGCTAATACTCTTACTGTGATCAGCTTTAAGACACCAACTGATATATAGGAATGTGATGATTAGTGTGAACTCTGAACATTGCTGAATCCAGATTGACCTAGGAAATTGATTTTGAACCTGCCTGTAGGAATTGTTTTGATTTTATCAACTGAAGTGATAAGAACCACACGCTGTGGGCGACACGTTCATGCCTAGCTGAGATCCTGCACCAGAGAAATGGAGAAGGGGTGCTGCTTTTTTCTTATTGACTGAGGATGTGATGTGGTCAAACATTTCAGAATCCTGCAGCCTTGTCTTTTGTCATGATGAGTTTTACCTTCAATTGTGAGTCAAAATCAACCCTCTCGTAAGCTGCTTTTCTGAGGGTGTTTTACACCAGAAATGAGAAAGTAACTATCGTATTGAACATATATTTAAAAAGCAATACATAGAATCTAGACAAATGAGTAGTGCTGACCTGAACATTTAGATGGATTCCTGGATTTCTTGATCTAAGTTAAGCTGTTAATGATCATTTAACCGCATTTTAGTCCTAAAGAATGAACTTCAAATTAAACTACGCCAGTATGATTTCTTATCCATTGATTTACTTTAATTTTATATTTATTAAAAAGGTCCTTTAAAAACTCATCTGCTCTACAAGGTGTTTCATATACCACAGCAGAGCTGAGAGAAATAGAAAAAATGCACAGAGAAAGAGAAAAATGAGAGCAAGCAGAAAGAAAGCACTGGGTGGTTGCATTATTGAAGGATCTCAAACCAGAACCACATTGCCCTGTGCTATACAAAGCATTAAAGATTACTTGTCGATCCTGGTGAAGGTTCATAGTTATCCAGCATAGTGCAATCTGGAGATAGTGAATGTTCTTGTTTAACACACACCGTTATTATGTGCAGTCTTTTTCATACTCCCAAAGCAACTAAAACCTCTAATTATTAACTGAAACATGTTTTATCTTTGTGAGTTGATTGTCTCTAGTACTCAGTATCATAATTAATAATATACCGTTTGTTGGAGGATTAGAGGAATCTTTGTGGGTGAGCAAATATCTTGCATTGTGTAAAAATATGGTCCAAAGATTTTAAAGACATTGGAAGAAAGAGACTGGAACTTTAAATACCCTATCGAGATAAGGTGAAATCCAAATCTTCTTGTAATATCTGCTGTGATGTGGGATTTCACTATGTATACTCTATGTTTTATTACCATGGATCAATAAAGAAGCTAATTTGGCCTATGGCAGGGCAGATCATATCCAGGCAGGAAAACTAAAATGAATGCAAGGAGAAAGAAGGCAGAGTCAGGTACATGCCATGGAGCTAACGAAGGAGAAAGACAGCAGAAATTTACCAGTAAGCCACTTCGTGGCAATACACAGACTAAAATAAATGGGATAATTTAACATGCAAGAGCTAGCGAGAAATATGCCAGAGCAATTGGTCAGACAGTGTTGTAATTTTTATAGTTTCTGTGTGATTATTCAGGTCTGGGTGACTGGAAAAGGAATGTGCAGTCTCTGATAACACTGTTCAATTAATCTTTAGTCGAGTTGTGGTTACTAGTAGGAAGAATTACATAGCAAACCGTTGTAATACAGTATCAAGGTTTCAATGTCGTTAAATAAGAAAACACAACTTTGGAGTCAATACGCTATATGCATACATTTATGTTAAGTATACCAAAATTGATATCTAGAAGTGAGATAATTTTTAATATTTATAAGATTAGATACGTTCTCAACTTTCTCTGCTGTAAAATGATGTTGACTTCTGATGACCTGGATGACATTGTAAAGGTATTTCTACCAAGGCCAACATTCTGAAGTTTATCCCCTAGACTCAAGTGCTGAAAGGAGATAACCAACACTCTCCCAGGCTGTACTCTGACCTTCAGAAATAGTACTGTGCATGTAATGTACATACACAAAAATGAATAATAAATAAACCAAGAAAATATTTCTGGTGTTCTGTCTGTCTGGCAAAGTTCTTAGGAGTCATCAGGTCTGCATTCATAATGAGGAAATAATAAAACAAAGTCATCAGGTTTTACTGATCCATATGAGAATTGATCTGCTATCACTGCCATAACTTCCTTCATAACACCTAGGAAGAAAAACAATCAAACACTAAAATATGTAACTTACTGCAGCAGGGACCACAGGGCCAATGTCTCCTCCATGGGAACCAGTGTTGGGATAGGAGATTTAACCATAGTTAATGAATTGTAGGAGGTTCAGCGTGGACACAAGTGAAATTTATCAGTTCCAGGTGAACCCACATTAAGCCACACCTGTATTTCTAGGAGCTACAATGGAAACTAAAGGCAAAAGAAGACCGATATTGCAGATTTGGGAAGAGATGATAGGAAATAATGGAAGGAAGAAACTGTAAACAAGTAAAATGAAATCTACTTCTGGTCCTGAGAAAAGTTCTCAAATGTTGCCACAAAGATGTGCATATTACAGAAATAGAGCCCGCCCTTTGGGTGACAACATTCAAGCAATAGACAATTATGGCTTTGGCTATTGCATCAAATAACTAGGATTTCACCCGAGTTTCTTGTAATATACCGTTATATTAGTTACTGTCATTATCTTTGTGATGACGCATGAAGCAGTCACACACTGAGGGGAAAGTTTTTATTGTGATTGATGGTTTGGGAGACTTCAGTGCATAAGCCTTGGCTCTACTGAATTGGGCCCGCAATGAGGCAGAGCTTCACAGGTAGACAATATGTGGGAAAAGGCAGATGGAAATGGAAGGGTCTAAGACTTGAGACTTACTTCCTTTGTGGGCCTATTTCCTGCATCTGTGCCCTAAGTCACAGTGTCCACAACCAAGATACCACCACCAACTGGGAACAACCATGTTCACACATGCACCAGTGGGTGCCATTTCACTCATGCTGTAATCCCCTTGTATCTGCTCAAAGGAAACACAGCAAGCATTCATAGATTTCTACCATAACTCGCATGTTTGTTTTTCCTAGGCAAACACTTGGGCAAACATCTTGTTTGGGTTGTTTACTTAGGTGTTTGATCTTATGTGCTCATTGCACAGCTGCAGCTTTAAATTTTCAGTGAAATCTAAGTCTTCCTGGAGGAAGAAACACAAAAGAGAAATAGAAGCACTTTCACAGACGTCATATAATCAGAGACCTTTGAAAAGCTACTCAATCGGAAAAGCAACTAGAACCTTGATTTGAACCATTGCTTCATGCTGAGTGCTGACACTATTATCTTAGTGAGTGAGGGCTCACCATCAGAAACTGTTGTGTTAGTGAGTGAGGCTCACCATCAGAATAATGCTTCCTTCCAGGGAACTTTTAGACTTGCTCAGCTATGCTCTAAACCAGTTTAAATTCATGGACTTCAGGATTATCCTGGTAAATATATAAAAAAAGGAATACAGCACACAGAAAGGTTTACAATATTTTTGTGATCTTCAAAGAAATGAGCAGAGCAAGTGACAATTCCCCCAAAGAAATATTACAAAAGAAAAAAGAAAACCACATTCAGAACTTCTGGTTTTAAAACTTTTTTGGTTTTTAATTTTATGATTATTTCTTTTGCTTTATTAATCATTTGATTTTTTAAATTTTTTTTTCATTCAAAAATTTACACTTGCTCCCCTTCTTCCAGTCCCATCCCACTCCCACACTACCCCTCCTCCCTACCCCTGCTTCCTTAAAAGAGGACAGGGTACCCTGGACTGTGGGAAGTCGAAGGTCCTCCCACCTCCATCCTGGCCTAGGAAGGTGTGCATCCAAATAGACTAGGTTCCCAAAAAGCCAATACATGCAGAGGAGATAGGTCACATGCCATTATCAATGGCTTCTCAGTCTGTGCCCATTGGCAGCCACATTCAGAGAGTCCAATTTGATTATATGCTCATTCAGTTCCACTTCAGCTGGATTTGGTGAGGTCCCCTTAGATCTGACACACTATCTCAGTGGGTGGGCCAGCCCCTCGTGGTCCTGAATTTCTTGTTCATCTTCCCCCCACTTTTTCTCATCGACTGGACCTTGGGAGCTCAGTCCATTGCTCTGATATGAATGTGGATCTCTGACTCTATCTCCATCCATCAGACAAAATTTCTATGGTGATGATCAGGATATTCATCAATGTGACTGTGGGACAAGGCTAGTTCAGGCACCCTCTTCTCTGCTGTCCAAGTAC
>JAQHUG010000147.1:332858-353155 GCA_028555095.1 Dicrostonyx torquatus | reverse complement strand
TTCGTCTGATGTTTTGCTGTGATTAACTCTGCACTTGGGGAATTTGCTTGTTCTGACCTCTCTTAGGTCCCCTCAGCTCTGAAGTTGGCTCTCAGATTCCCTCCTCCCTGAAGTAGGCTATGGTGGTGGATCTAAGTACCCCCTCAGTATGGATCTACTGGTGCTGTGTCAGGGTCACTTGCTGGCCAAGGACCCCACAGACAAAAGGGCGGGCTTGTTAGCTGCAGGCTCTGTGGAACCAAGACACTCCTGCAGCGTTGCACTCACCACTGTGTCCCCAGAGCCTCAGCCCGGAAGCAAGCTGAGCTGGGGGATCCTGGGACTCTGCAGATGGAAAGGGGTGCTTGGGTGTAAGTTGGGGTGGGATATGTATAGAAAGCCAGTAGCCAGGAAGAAGCCCTGTTGAAAGGCCAGAAAGTTTGGGGGATTTAAGGGCACCTGTATTCCCTTTTTGGTGTGTCTGGCATGCCGGGCAGGCACACACTTACCCCTACGGATGGATCAAGTGGTACTGGATAGGGGCCACTTGCTGGCCAAGGACCCCGTCCGGATACTTCTGACGTACTCGATCAGGGCCACATGATGGCCCAGGACCTCACAGACAAAAGGGCAGGGTTATTAGAAATGTGCAAATGTATAAGTGCTTGGTTGCTTGGTTTATATTGCAACATACTGCCCTCTTGTTAATTAGATAGAATTTTTAACAACAGAGTTAGAAGAGAGAAAAATAAGTGTGTTTATATACAGCTAAATCCACGAATATTATTAAATTATTATTTTAAGTTACCAGATGGAAGAGGGTACAGCAATAAATGACAGGCCAAAATCTGAAAAATGAGAAAAAAATAGTGTAGTAGTATCTATTATGAGACAAATGTCATAAAGGAAACATTGCAGATTGTTGGAATGAGGTTAAAGATATATAATCAAAGGTGTAAATTTGACTTGCCTAAGAGCATATTTTTGTATATGATCATAGCAAAGGGTCAGGAAATAATTTAAACACAATTTTAAAAACATGTTCATTAAAAGGCTTTAGTACTTGTTAACAAACTGTAAAGTTTTCATAGTCTATAAAAGTAGATAAGTAGGGAGAATGTGAAAAGTGAAAGACTTTTCTTAGATTTTTTTTTTTAAAAAAAATACTGCTCGAGAAATAGATTGTTCAAGTGGAACCTGATCTGGGTAGTCCACCCTGCCCACCCAGATCAAGCCTGACTCTGAGATACAAAAGTGTAAATATTAAGTCCATGTAAACCTTTGAGGCAAGAGATGGTTCTGCAGTTAGGAGGTCTTGATGAGTAATCAGGAGAATGGGGGCTCAGATAACAGTACCCCACACAAACCTGCATCATACATCTGCACACACATAAAAATAAATAAACCTTTAGAAAGAGAAAGATGCAATATACGAAAGAGGAAAGGAAGAACAGACCAACCTCCTGATAAATGCAACCTGGTTTTGTACAACTCACATACAAGAAAACTGTTTATGGCACGTACTCAATCATTAGTGGACTCTAGCCATAAGCAAAAACATTAAGCTTATAGCTCACAAGCCTAGAGAAGTTAAATAGCAAGGTGAATCCTAAAAAAAAAAAAACAAAACAAAACAAAAAAAAAACAAAAAAAAACCCAAAAAAATCCGCATATATAGATCCTCCTGGAAATTGAAAGCAAACAAGATCCTCAGGCAAAAATTAGAAGCACGTGTTTGGGGATGGGGTCAGGGTAGAGGTGAGGGGGTAGGGGAAGGAGAAGGGAGAAGGGTAGAACTGGGGAGAGCTTGGGGGAGTGGGAGGGTGGAGATTGATGAAGGATGGATATTGGAGAAGGGAATAAGATATCTACATTAAGAGAGTCATTTTAGGATTGGCAAGAGACTTGGCTCCAGAGGGGATCCCAGGTGTCCATGGGTATGTCTCCAGCTAGGTACTTGGACAGCAGAGAAGAGGGTGCCGGAACTAGACTTGTCCCACAGTCACATTGATGAATATCCTGATCATCACCATAGAAATTTTGTCTGATGGATGGAGATAGAGTCAGAGATCCACATTCATATCAGAGCAATGGACTGAGCTCCCAAGGTCCAGTCGATGAGCAGAAGGGGGAAGAAGATGAACAAGGAAGTCAGCACCACCTGAGATAGTGTGCCTGATCTAATGGGAGCTCATCAAATCCAGAATATGACCAAACCGGATTCTCTGAATGTGGCTGCCAATGGGGGCAGACTGAGAAGCCATCGATAATGGCACTGTGACCTATCTCCTCTGCATGCATTGGCTTTTTGGGAACCTAGTCTAGTTGGATGCACACCTTCCTGGGCCCGGATGGAGGGAGGAGGACCTTAGACTTCCCACAGGGATGGGTACCCTGCCCTCTCTTAAGGAAGCAAGGGTCGGGAAGAGGGGTAGTGGGGGTGCAGGAGGGGATTGGGAGAAGGGGAGGAAGTGTACATTTTTAAAATTAAAAAAAAAAGGAAAAACTCTAATGATTTCTCCTCTCTGTGAAAAGTTCATTGTAGAGGAATGTTTGATTCAGATTTTCACTAAGGATCTCTGAATATCCAGAGAAACTTTCAGGGAACTGGCTGATTTGAGTTGTGTGATTTTGTTTATGAATTTGTAAGTTATTCCACCAGAGATAAAGTCCTATTCTTGGTTATTGATGCAGGTAAAATTTGGTCTTTCTTCTTTAAGATATCTGATTGGAAACACTTCCCAAGAAAAAGAAAATTATTTAATATGCAATCAGAAAGTTCTTTTTTTCATTTTAAGGGTGAATAATTGAGATAGCAGGAATAATATTTAAGCAATAAGCTGGATGGTGGAGTGACTACTTATCAGAATAGGGCTTGTCCATCCCAACGGGTTCTGGATATACACAACCTTCATTGCTCTACCTAGTGTACTAGTTGTCATTCAGCCAAATCATTAGATATAAGACAACCCACTATGTCACCTGGATGAGAACTGGCATCAGCCAAATCAGCATAAGAGGGTGATGGGATTGATGGACACTCACAGCGTGGAGACTTTTATGGAGACAGGCAATGATTTCACACCAGTAAATCATTTCACGTGTTTGCTAGAAGTGTGGATTCCAATCATACTCTTAGGATGAGGAGCTACAGGGTTTCACTGAGAAAACTGAAATTGTATTTCACATTTGAGATTTTTTTTGTGATTGCTGAAGCTGAAGGATCAGTTTTTAACTGTGTGAACTTACATAATAGATGTATTCAGGAATAAAGTTTCCAGGTGTGCTGTCTGTGGAGAAGGGTAATTGGTGTCATTTAAGCAAAGCTGATAAAACCATGACAAAGTCAAAAGGGCATAAGGATTAAGTAGGAAATATGTACTTACAAATGGTAAGAAGAAAAATAAAAACTGTTCCCTATGTGTTGCAAGATATCAAATGCTGCCTTGAACTCTGTCCTACATGATCATTTCCTAAATTTTCAGGCAGAAACTTGAGCTAATTAAAACATGACAAATTTAGACAACTGTAGGTATATATAGTGGCATTTCAAATGTGTTTCATTAAATAAAGACTGCCTGAAGATCTGAGAGTAAAACAGTCCCACTGGTTAGACCAGATTAAAGGTGTATTGTATGTGAGATAAATTTGCATAACTCTTGCTAAACATCTTACCAGATTATCTGTCCAAATTATTAAGTGTATGGGATGACCAAAGAAACTGACTTCTAGTGAAAAAGTCTACAAATCACCTCATAGTCCTAGAAAACATCACTTTCTGAATATTAATAAACTTTATGTTATTTAAAGAACTGTTGAAGGCTTCTAGGTAAAAAATCTCAAGAAGGAAAAGATATAAATCAACAATTTGAATCTAATAGCATGGGTTCTCCAAATTAGTACCACTAACAGAATGTCAAAAGACAACAACTAACCATACCTCCTTCCTGCTATTATATTAGGAATGCATACATTTTGAGCTAAATCAGTTTTTGAATTAATTCCAAACTTAATTTTCATTGCCTTGCACAAATCTTGTGTGGTTTTGAGATACAAACAGAAACAGGTACTGATTGTATTACCATCTGATTTATGAAGAGTACAGGTTTCATCTGTTCAGTTCAGAGAAGTGTTCTCATTCCCTCATGATGCCCTTCATAATTTAGAGCATAGCAGTCACTTTCGAAATTTGTTCAATCATTGATTTTTCCAGCAAACATTCATTCATCCAGTAAACATATTTAAGTGTTTCCCAGAATGCCAGACCCTTAAAATTGAATCAAGCTACCAATGAGGACTCTCCTCTATTAGGATTCAGTGAATGAGCAATACTGACCTTTTCAAACAAAAAGCTAGCTTTTCACCAAAATGGTGCTAAAAGCAAAGGAAACTTTAGCTTTTCACAAACTACTGAAGACTAAGCAAAAAAAGAAAGAAAAAAGAAACAAAGAAAAAAAGACAAAAGTCACAGTGCTAAAAAATATCCATCACCTGCATTTCCTCCCATGAAAAAGATCTGCATATTACATACCTTCAGTTTTGCTGGCATCTCCTAAAAGAACAGGTTTAACTGATACGCCATCATTCAATTTTGACAGCTGCTGAGGTTGTGGTGAAGTTAAGACACAGTACTATTGATCACTGTATAGATGGCCAATAATCATCAAATCTGACAAGGAGGAAAGAAGCACTAGGATGCTAGTGTGGCCCAGGTCAACATCACAATCATGCCTGGTGAAGAGCAGGCACCTGTTGTGCTGGTTGTTGGCTTTGAAGCTGTGGATGGCTCCAGGAATAATGGATAGTATTGAATGTTACTTGTGGCATATGATTTCAGGACTGAACACCTGGTATTGCACAACGAAATAAAGGTTGTTCCCTAGGGCAGAATATGTCTCCCACTCTCAGAATTCCTTAGTTACCCTTCTCTGTAGGTGGGATCAATGAGATTTCCCCCTTCCATGTTCGTGTGTATGTTGGTGTTGTACATGTCCAAGCCATAATATGATGTATAGTGCATGAGACCTAATCAAAGGTGTTATAATCCGAAGAAGGACCAAGGGGAGGGGTACCTGGGAAGGACCGGAGGGCAGGAAGGAAGGAAAATGATAGAATTATATTTAAAACTTTACAAATAGTTCTTTTTTTAAAAAAAAAGATATAAAGAAAACAACAATCATCTAAATAAAGCCCAGCTACATAATACACAATTCTACCCTAAATGAAATAAAATAACATGTAACCATTGTATTGCTTTCATTACCACCAATCATTTACTGAGAACATATAAAACTTAATACTGTATTTTGACATGCTACAGACAACAGATTTAGGAATTTCTGTTCCCACTTTCTTCCATTAAGAAATGATAGATCTTGATTGAATCTCTTATACATGCTGCTGACTCTTTCTCATGATGTGGTATGTTATACAGTTCATATATAGTACTTATTTGTGTTATGCTTCTGCAATGTAGCCCTTCTGGTATTAAACCTAGATCTAGTGGCAAGACAGCGTGAAGTGCTTGAATTTTTTCACTTTTACAACTGAATTTAGGTTTCAGTTCTCTGAGAGGGGCAAAACAAGTTCTCTCCCAACAAAGGGTCATTAATCAACAACAGCCTTACATTCAGAGTTGAGAACATATACAAGTCCCTTGTCAGTCTCACAATGTCTCTAGGAAAAATCCCGCAAATCTTACTTCTGAGTCATGTCTGGACTTGCCCAAACTTGATCAAGTATGTCCAAAAATGGTAAAACTAAAGCTCAACCAATTAAAGGTATACTAGTGTAACTACTGCTTGCTTGACCAATTATGTTTGAGCCGACCCAACCGTCCTTGAAATTCCCATAGCTGTGCTTACAATCACCTGCATGCTCCTCTCAGGGTCGTCACCATTTTTTATCTGGCATACTGGTCAATAAATGCTCTTTGTTCTTACCTGCTGTTTGAGTCTAGGGTCTTTCTTCAGTATTTCCTCAGACCCTTACAATAGACACCTATTTAGAACAGCAGATAGATTCTCATGCCACTGACATTAAAGTTGACATGTAAATCACACAGTGGGCAAGATGCCACCATCCTGCATTACAGATGTGATAAGAAAAATTTTTTTTGATTATTCTATTCCTTCATAATCCTTTGTTCCTTCTCGAATTTGAAGACGGCCCTTCTTCCTCTATAATAAGTATATAGCACAGAAAACCCAAAAGTTTCCCAAGGAAATATTGAAATATTTTACAAGAATACAAAGCTTTTTCTCTTGTCTCTTTTAGGTACCTCAGTCCCGAAGCCGAATTCAGATCATCATTTGAATGAACATAGTGGTCAGTTCAATGTTGTCCTACCTGACATATTTAAGTCTGAAAAGCTTATGAGTAGAGATCCTGCTGAAGGAAAAGTTGCTAAATAACAGGCCTTTCTCAGATGCAAGTTGATATGACATGGTGTAATCCCATCAACAGTCTAATCATAAAGCCTACACATAGCGACTGTACATTATTGGAAAAAGAATTACTGGGCCTTTTGTTTCTCAATACAAGGACCAGGGAAAGAATGGGAGAATACAAGGGGCAGCAGAGCTTTGTTTTATCTCTATCTGATGCTCAATTGCACACCGAACAAATACAACTTCCCTACTGTGTATCAATTACCATTATATACCTTGAGGATCTGGAGATGATACTGGTTTTAATATCAAATAAGAAGAGTTACAGGTCATAGATGTTTCTGTGAAGAATTTGAGAAAAGGAAGGCTTAACGACTGAGCGTGAAGAGGATTCTCAGGAGATTAGAGCTGGTAGAGATGGGTGACAAGGGAACAGAAACAATGTGGAGGATGTTGTACTGCTCTTAGAACATCTACCAGGGAAAGAAACAGATGTTACTGACATGGAGAGCTGTCAAGGACTTTGTGATAAGTGGTCAGTTGTTTTCCCTTGGACTTTCATCAAGGGTGGATACCAATCTTATCAATTACACTACTTTGAATCAATGTCTCATTTATATTACCAGTTTCTGACTTTATTATTTTGAAGAAGTCTAAGAGTAGGGGGAGAATAGTTTTATTCAAATAAAGAATATTCCACACTCTTAAAACAGTGAGTGAAAAATGAGATACTTAAGACAATTATGCGTTTGTATTGCAATTAACACTAAGAAGGAAGAATTTCCATTATAGTTATAGAGAAAAAACATGATTTAAAATGTATCTTTAAATGTTTTTCACACACACACACACACACACACATTGTTATCGCCAAAGAAGGGCAATTCTAGACAAAGACTAGTATGCTGGAAGACACTGAGACTCTTGAAAATATTCCATTTCGACATACAGGTCATAAGTGTGGAGAAAGGAGGGGTGGAAAGAAAAGAGGAAACTTTTCCTATGTGAAGATCATCAGCACACAGACAGAGCACCACAGCCTTCTTGAAGGATGGGGAATAATACTAAAACATTCAAGAAATATAAATCATATATTTATATTTCCATCTCAATGGCTTCCTTCTCTTTTTTCTACTCCTCCTTCTTTTCTTTCTTCTCTTTCATACTCCTTTGTTATAAAACTTAACCCCCACCCTAACCCTTGTGTTGATATGTTCTGTGATGTGAAAAGTTCAGCACTGATCCTAAGTTACCTTATTTAACATCTCTTCCTGCTTCTGGAATATCTTGAGATAGGATACAATGTCTTAGAGACCCTAAAGACTCAAAAAATGTTGTAAGCAAACCCAAATAGGGAAACATAATACTGCTTTCACAACATAGTGGGGCAACAAAAATTATGAAATGAAGATGACCCCAATGGGATTCTATTTATGTCATATAGTAACGCTGCTAAAGCATTTTTAAATTGCTTAAGGTTTGGGGAGAGAGCTCAGTTAGTAAAGTGCCTGCTAGGACTAGGTAAACATGGACATGTGTACAAGCATGTCTGTGTGTGTGTGTGTGTGTGTGTGTGTGTAAATATTTAAAGGAGAAGAGACTATGAATTTGAAAGATAGGTCAAAGTACATGGAAGAATTTAGGTATTGGAATGGGAACAGAAAAATGATGCAATTATATTATAGCATCAAAATTAAATAAATATCTGTGTAAAGAGACAAGCATGAAATCCCAGTGCTGGAAGACAAACAGGCAGTATCCCTGTGGCTTGAGGATTACCTAATCTTGTTGAGTCTGTGAATTCCAGGTACAGTGAGAGATGTTGCCTCAAAAATTGAAATTGAAGGGCTGGAGAGATATATTAGCCATTAAGAGCACTTGTTGCTCTTGCAAAAGAACCATGTTATTTCCCTAACTGTCACATGGTTCACAACCAACTGTAACTTCAGTTCCAGATGACTCAACACCTTTTTTGAAACCTCATGGGTGAAGACACAAACAAGCATTCACACATGTACACACACACAGTGTACATACATACCCACAGGCAAAACATTCATACACATAAAAAATAAACCTTTCAATAAAATTAAAGTGAAGAGTTATATAGGAAGAATCCCATGCCCACACACATGTCCACAGACATGGACAGACTCATGTTATACAGGAAGATATCCCATGCCCACACACATGTGCACAGACATGGACAGGCTCTTGCATATACCTATGCTCACACATATGTATTCTTACAGAATTGCCCGTTTTTGTTTTTTCGAGATGGGGGTCTATGTAGCTGTGGAGCTTGCCCTAAAACTAGCTTTTGTGGACCAGGCTGAAGTCAAACTCACAGAGATCTGCTTGCCTCTTCCTCCTGAGTGCTAGGATTAAGGTTTGTGCCACCACTGCCCAGCCAGAATTGCGTTTTTAATAGCATATTTTATCATGACTGATGAAAATAATGTGATGTTTAAGTTGGAAAACAAAGTACAAACCAAACCAAACAGACAAAAAAACCAAATTGCTAATTTTAAAATATCACCAACAGTGTTTTTTCATTCTAGGGTTAAAGATGAAATCTGTCCTGAGACAGCATTTTGTGTGGGGAAGGCAGGCATATGTAAACTGGTACGTATTCCCTTGATATAGTTATACAGCATTAGGGCATCACATAATTCATATGAATAACTAAGACAGAATTATTAGAATAGTGCTTTTTATCTTGTTGTTGGGACTCATACATGTAATCTGAACACTCAGAGCCTGAGATAAATGGACCTCTCAAAAGTTACAGGCCAACGTGACCTACAAAGCAAGATATAAGAACCAGAAAGGGGGAAAAAAGAAATCCTGTTTCCTAGATAAGTTGTTTTGATGGTCTTTCTTTTCTTCCACAAAGAGAATTATAATAGCTTTTTAAAAAAATACTCGCACAGTGCCTTAAGCAGGGGTTGTTAAGTGTACAAGGTGAGAGGCAAGGCCCTACCTTCTCTGTGGCAGGGAACTGCTCAGGTCTCAGAACATGAAGGCAGAGCAAAGAAAAAGGCAAGCATGCTATTTCCAGCTCCTCTCCTGCCCTGTAAGTCTTTTACCTTCAGAAATTAAATCTGTTAATATGTTCTCTATATTCAGAGAAGAAAAAAAGAGAAAAGGCCACTTTCTTTTCATGCCAATAAAGGAGTTTAACTCTATGAAGCAGCCACCAGCTGGTCTGAACCATCAATGGTCAGGCTTAGAAAAGACAGAAGAGGCAGGGAAGAAACAACTACCAGGAAATAACAGGCCTTTGCTGGGATTTTATAGGAATAAGTCTGTGCAGATGTGGGCTTTATGTTCAGGTGCCTGAGTCTCCCTGGCCTTCCTCAGGAGCTCCCCAAGAGTTTTGTGGCTAAGACAGGGATCCAAGGAAACAAAACAATTGTTTGACCATTGCTTCTTGACCCTGTTGACATCTCCAGGGTAACCTCTTTAACAAATTCCTTGTATTTAAATCCTGGCCTCAGGGTCCACTGAGGAGCAAGCCAACATAAACCCAGATGTGGTTAGCAGACTGAAGGAATCACAGCTATCCCCTACAGAACTTGGGCACCTCAGCCTAACTTGCCTAAATGTGTTCAATATGGAGGACCTTTATGGTGGCATCTCCATCCTCACACACATTCCAGCTCCACTGTTGCCCTGTATGCTCGGAAATTAAGCAGTTTCTGCCTCTTTCAGAAAAAATGATCATAAATTTGATTTCTTTGTTTTATGGGAATGAAAAACTTTTTTTATATTCTTATTTTTACAAACTAAGGAATTATATAGATAGTAAATTAGTATTTAGACTGATCACATGGTATATCAGAATGGAATTTAGATTTTGAGAACTGATGAAAATCAAGGTCGTTTAGATTTGTATGGTTTTTATAAAGCATTAATTGGGCTTTTCCCACTTTAGCCCTTTGCAGAGTGGCCATACAAACATCTAGACATCACATTTATGGTGCTTTTAAGGAATCATATATTACCAAATATTTGTCCATTAGTCAGAGCTGACAAAACTTTATGAATTACTGTGCTAATCCTATTTGACAGCTACACATGCATAAAGGGAGATATTTGTAAAACTTAGAACTTCCCCAAACTGAACTTTAAAAAGCTATTTTTAGTATATTAGTGTACTGTCTCCTTTCCCCTCTCCATCTCTCTTTCTTTATCCATACTAATGTAGAATATTTATAATTTCATTAATTGATATTATGCTTCTCTGTCAATGCATTGGCTTTTATTATTTTATTATTATTTGTTATTAATCTATTTTAAGAAAAATGCAATTTACTTTTCCACCTCATTTCATTTAGTATGTTGAGTAAACTGTTTTTTACCATGAAGATTTTCTTTCCATACTGTTAGGTTATGACCAAATGCTGTAATCTGAATGGTGTCATTTGCCACTGTAAGAGATACAAATTTTTTTGTATATAAATCCTGACCGCAGAGACTGCTGAGTATGCTGTCAACACACTTGCATGCATATGCATGCACACACACACACACACATGCATTCAAGCATACAAACAAATACAGAAGAGAATTTATTATATATCGAAATATTTAATGGTCCAATACTGTTCATCAACTTTACAAGACATTCTCATGTGAATATAAGTGTAGTGAGAGATTATCCTAATACGCACCTAAAGTTAATACCCTTATAATTATGACACTAGGTATTTAGTACCATTATCTGTGATACTATCTACTGTTTCATATACCAGTGCTATTTGAAGATACTGGTCAGTGGTCCTATTGTAGGAACCTACTTGTTGGCTCTAACAACCACTCCTGTTGTTCCTGGTAAAACATTTCCTAGACTTCCAAAAAGGCACATGGCTCATATTGTTGGATGGAGTGAACTAGCTAGTTAAGCCATCTGCTTGCTGACTTCTCTGATTTCTCTGCTTCTCCCTTTGTGTTGCTGTGCAACTTGAGGATGGCCATTATTTAGAAGGAAGACTGGACAGGGAGACAAACCTCTTTCCTAACATCTCAGGCTGCAGATGGGGATTATTTCATACTGTGTTGTTTGCTGGGACCTCTTGCTGCTTGAAAGACAGGCTAAATATGTTTATCCCGATTGACATGTAGAGAAAATCCTTGACTGGGAAATCAGATAATGGCTCTTCTTCGAAGACAGAAATCACTAAGTCACTCAAATGCATGTTTTTCTGATTAAAAATTTCTGCCAGTCTTAAGGAACTAATTCAAACCTCCAATGACTGGAGGAAACAGAAAAATAACTCCTTTTATTTTCTGCTCCAATTTATTCTGTAGACTGAACTGCACATACACACACAAAGACTAGAAAATCCATTTGCTTTGTTATATTGACTTTCTGAGAGTGGGCAATATGATTCTGGGGATTGAATTTAATACATCTCATGATTTTCTCTTGTGAGGTGAAATAATAGCTGATTGATTATCTTTCCCCCTCTCCTTTAAACATCTCTCTAGCCTACTGGCCTCTTGTCTCTGACATTTTTTTCCCAGGAAAACGTGTGACAGTCATTCATGCTGTCCCACGTAGTAGCTATTCATCCACTGGAATTCAGCCATTTTACAGTATGATTATGTATTGATTTAGAGATTAAAGGGGAATTACCCTTTCTGATAGATTTGCTTTTCTATATTATTGAAGAGAAAGTTCACAAGCTCAGAGAAAGCACTGTAGCTTTGAACCATTTGAAAATTCAAAAATATTTCTAGAATGTCAATTTATTCAGAGGGAAATTGCACAGGTGTCTTTATTGCACAGGCAAATGAATATTTCTGTACCTTACCTAAAGATCATTTTTGATGATGTCAAGTCACAAGTGTCAATTTTATAGGTACTATTCTCAAGGTTCATTACAAAATAAGAAATTCTAATTATTATCTGAAAAATGAAAATACAAAGAGTATTTATTCACTTGTATGCCAAAAAATGAGTCCCTTCTTTGGTCTACAAAAAAAGTTGAATGAAAGAAACAATAGGTTGTATACATATGTCCCCAGAAATGCCCAGGCATAACCAAGGACTGGAATAAAAAAATGGCATCTAGTCAGATTCAAGGCAGGAATTGAGGAGAAGGGGAGGTTAATTTCCTTATTCTTGTCTTATATTTAGGTTACAGTATCTTACATGGTCTTTAACAAGTGAGGGTCTTTAACAAGTGGCTTATTGGTACCATTCAGTCTTAGCCCACTGTTAGACAGGTATATAACTGACTTTTAGGAAGAAGAAAATTAAATTATGCAATTGTGATTTGTTAAATTCCATGGTTCTCTCTGAGGTAGGTACAAAGATCACAGGGAGTTTACTGTCCCATGCAGAAGTGTTGTCATAGACTCACCTCCTTTTCCTCACTCAACTGCATTCTAGTTCAACCTTGTTACTGCCAAACTCTTACAATTTTTATTTTATGTATTATCTCTCTGTTCCTCTCCCTCTCTGTCTCTCTTTCTCTGTGTGTGTCTCTCTGTCTCTGTCTCTCTGTCTGTCTGTCTGTCTGTCTCTCTCTCTCTCTCTCTCTCTCTCTCTCTGACTATGTGTTTACAAAGATCACACAGCTTCCATATGCCAGGCAGGTCTCTCCTGCCACCACAAGATCCAGGGATACCCAGGTCCTCAATTTTTCTAAGTACCATTACCTGCTAAGTCCTCTCACATGTTTCAAAATACAGACTAGTAAAAATATTTACTACTGATAGTTTTCACTAAATTTCTTACTAAAAAATGACTACCTATTTTTGATATCCAAGGTAAAAAGACCCCAGAAGTCTGATTAAGTCACTTCATAAAAAAAATAAAATGAATAAACAAATAGCCACCCAAAGATGCTTTCAAAGTGGCCCAAATACTCTATATACTAAGAATATTTCCAAAATATGTATTAATCTGTTCAAGGCTAACCAAGCTCTGTCAAAGTTCTAAATACACATGGTAAAACAGTTTATGTGGACCCAGATGCATAAAGTCATTAAAATCTGTATTAAAATACCATCATTTATTCTGTTGAATTCCTGGGACTTACCTGACTCAAATATAAATAAAGGTGATAGGTCTGAAGCTTTCCCATGGCTGAAGAAAATGCAAAGCTATTAACAGGAACACAAAGTCTAATACTTTGACCCCTTCTTTGTATTTTTATTATAATTAGGTTTTAGAAGATTGTTTATTGTATCCATTTGGAGGAATGTGTTTCATGCTGTGTCCTTCATTAAAAAGATTAAGTACTTGATCAATCCTTAACCTCTTAGTGTGTCTCATTAGTTTGGTAATTTATTTATCAAAAATACACTCAGAAATGTGTTGGGATTGAAGAGCTGGTGTTAGGCCAAGAAAGCCTGCTGTGTAGAGCCATGAATCTCATCGGTTAGAGCAATGTGCCTGAAGATTTGGAGGAGTGGATGCCATTATAAAAAAACAGGTATAGAAACATTTACTGATTCCAACACAAATAAAGCTTTTCAAGGGTGGCCCACCTGGAGTCTCTTAGAAGCAAAAGTGCTGTAAAAGGCAATGCATGCAAAGTGGTATTTATGGAAGCTGAGGCCTGATTCCAGGAACTGTTGGGAATCAGCATTTCTTTTCTTAATGGGCTGTTTTTATAGATTCAAGGAGGATGAATTAGCGTAGCTTTCATGCTGAAGAAACTGCATTAAAACTGAGGTCACTTGAAAATTTCAGTGTGTTGACTTGCACTCAGTTTGATAAGAGGACAGTTATATAGTCTACATGCATGATTGTGCATTGCCTGGAGTGGAGGAAACAGGTGATTTCACAAACAATAGAAGCAGATCTGTAACACAGTACGTGTGTACTGTCTGAAATATCAGTCACATTTTACTTGAGCTGACTACTTTGGATCTACAATATACAAGAGGGAATTTATTCTCAGAAATCTCCACCCTACACTTTCCTGGTAAGTGAGTCCCAGAGTTACTCTTTTAACCCTACTCAGTGCTGCATGCTCCTTGAAATGCTGTTCAGCTGGCAATGACTGTCTCAGCACCCTGCGTCCCTTCTTTTCTCATTTGACTTGTCACATGCTCAGGTGCTGCTTACCAGTCTTACTAGGTTAGCCAGGCATGGGTGTCTGACTGGATGCAGGCCTCACCTGAGAGAAACCTGGCATGTTTCAGAACCCAACAAAAGCTAAAGATAAGGAAGAAGAAAAGAAAGGGGAGAAATGGGGAAATAAATTACAGAAAAGTAAAAGGGAAATATGAGAGGAACTTGGGCTTTTTCAGACTACTTGTCCTAGGGAGACTCAAGCAGTGTTCCCCAGAGGACAAGGTGAGCAAGTTAAGGATGGGCTACAATTTTCTTTTTGTTAATGTTGTATTTGTTTTTTTTTGTTTTGTTTTTGTTTTCCAATCAGGGGAATCTTTGCAAAAATGAATGTATTTATCTGTGTCTGACTGATTTCACAGAGAGTATCAAAGAATTCATGAGGCATGAGCAGTAGGAGCATTTTTTTCTGGATTTACTGTTAAATTCAGGCCAAAGAAAAAAGTTCTGTGTTTGTTCTTGTGGTGTTTGGTAAATAACATCAAAACCAAGGTTTTTGTTAGTTTTGTTCTGCAGAAAGAGATTGAGAGAAAGTTGATTATCAACAGAAAGGCTACAGATGAGAAATCAAAAAATGCAAAAATCTTGCAGACTTCATACTTTCCCTAAGGCATTTTATGCCTCCAAACAAACTGTAAATATAGACAAGATCTGAAAAAGGTAGCTCATTAGTAACAATATCACAAGACCAAAACCTCCCCAAAGAACATATTCCATCCACAAAAAATATTCAACATTTTTAAATTTATTGGACTTTTTTTTAAAAAAAAAATACCAATCCAAGTTTCCACTCCCTCCCCTCCTCCCATACCCTCCACATATCCTCCTACCCTACCACCATCTAATCCTCAGAGATGGTAAGGCACATTGCTTTGTGGAAGGTCCAAGGCCCTCACTACTATATCTAAACTGAGCAAAGTATCCATCCAGAGAGAATAGGATCCCAAAAGGCTAGTACATGCAGTAGGGATAAATCCTGGTGTCATTGGCCCCTCAGTTTGCCCCAGCCATGCAACTGTTAACAACATTCAGAAGGGCAAGTTTGGTCCTATGCGTGTTCCTTCCCCATCCAGCTGGAATTGATGAGCTCCTGTTAGCTCAGGTAAACTGTTTCAGTGGGTGAACTCATCATGGTCTTGACCTCTTTGCTCACATTCTCATTCCTTCTGCTCTTCAACTAGCCTTTGGGAGCTCAGTACAGTGCTCTGATATGGTGCCCTTCCTCTGTTTCCATCAGTTGCTGGATGAAGATTTTATGGTGATATTTAAGATAAGCATCAGTCTGATTACAGGGCAAGTCAAAATTGGGCCCCCTCTCCTCTATTGCTTAGGGTCTTAGATAGGGTCATCCATGTGAATTCATGGGAATTTCTCTAAAGCCTGGTTTCTGCTAACCCTATAATGGTTCCCTCAATCAAGATATCTCTTTCCTTGTTCACATCTCTGTCCTTTCCTCCATCTCGAATATCCCATTCTGAATTTTCCTCAACTCCCCTTCTCCTCTCCTCTTCCCCTTCTACCCTCCCTTCTTACCCCACCCACCTGATCCCAATTTTGTCAGGCAATCTTGTCTGTTTCCAATTTCCAGGTGGGTCTATATATGGTTTTCTTTGAGTTCAGCTTATTACTTAGCTTCTCTAGGATCATGAAGTATAGGTTCAATGTCCTTTGTTTATAGCAAGTATACACATATAAGTGAGTACATACCTCAGAATCCAGCAATAACACTCTTGGGCATATACCCAAAAGATGCTCAATCATACTACAAAAGCATTTGTTCAACTATGCTCATAGCAGCCTTATTTGTAATAGCCAGAATCTAGAGACAACCTAGATGTCTGTCAACTAAAGAATGGATAAAGAAAATGTGGCACTTCTACACATTAGAGTACACAGCGGTAAAAAAACAAAAAAAAAACAAAAAAAAAACAATGACATTTTGAGTTTTGTATGCAAATGGATGGAATTATCCTGAGTGAGTTACGCAGACCCAAAAAGATAAATATGATATGTACTCACTCATAAGTGGATACTAGCTATAAAAAAAATCAACTTTTAAAGAGACACATAGTGGCAGTTATGCCAAGATGACAGGATCTAGAATCATGTGGAGGCAAACTTCTTGACTGTGTTAATTGACGTAGGAAAACTTTACTAGCTCTGTGGGTGGCATCTTTCTATGAACTAAGATTTCAGACAAAATCAAAATGAATTCAGCACAGTATTCATTGCTTCTGGTTTCCTCTTTGAGAATGTATTGTAATAAATTCCTCTCCTCCCTGCCCAAGACTCCCCTCCTTGATGTGCTATACTCTAAAACTGTGAGCCCAAACAAATCTTTTACCCCCATGTTGCTTTTGTTAGGGTGTTTTAGTACAGAAACAGAAACAGTAACTAATATATCTGCTGTCTTCTTTGTTGATACAAGAAGCATAGCTCTCATGTCTAGGTTGTCAGAAATCCTTTATTCTGACATCAAAGTTGAGTGACAGAGACTTGGAACACAAATTCAACTTACCATAATTCTATGTTCCAACATGGTAGTTACAGTAACAAAAAAGAAGGTCATAAATTAAAATGCTTTTTGAAATACATTGTAGAATTGTCAGGTACATTTGTTAAAATAAAGTGAGGAGAACTTCTTCACAGGTATCAGATGTTATCTGGTGACATTCTTAGCTTTGGGCTTTGTGGAAGCTAGGTGTCTTTCCAAACAATTTACACAACACTCCTATTATTTTAGGTTACATGCAGTGGTGGCAATAAATGGCTGTAAATGAAGCTAATGGCAGCCCAAGATAACTGTACTTATAACATTCCAGTCTGAATGTTCACTAACAAACAGTTTTTCTTCCTTCTCTAACCCTGGTAATGCCAATCCAGGCAATAGACTTTGGCACTAGTTCTTGGTATCCTTGCTGGATAACAAAACTGTGAAGCTTTGTGGAGAAAAAGGCTTCCATCATGCTGACTTCCATGTGCCTGAGAGAGTATCTTTGCTTGATACTACTTCAAAACTTAATACATTGTAGAAAATAAAACCTTTTCTTCAATTTTCTCAATACATATTAAATTTTCTGTTAATATTAAACTGCTATACATATTTCAATATTAATTTGACCTTTGATTTCTCTTTAACATATTATACATAAAACTATTATATATTTCCTAGCTGGTAAGGCATGAAAAAATGATTTTGTAATCTGTGTACTTTAAAAAGTTGTGTTTTATTACTTGAATTTTGTGTATGATAGGGTGGGGTACATGGGTGCCATGACATACATATGGAGGTCTGAGGACACAGGTAGGGACCAGCAATCTCCTTCAACCATGATGGTGGAGTTAATCCATGTCCTGGGCATTAAAATCAACTCTCAGGCTTGGAAGCAGTAACCTTCACATGCTGAGCCATCATGTGACTCATTAGTGATTCTTTGTTCACTCATTAACCAGTGCCATCAGGGACAATGCAACTTAATCTCAGTATTTTATGTTTGAAAATATATTTAGTCTTCATACATGGTTTATAACAAGAAATGAATAAATAGAGACCATGAAGCTGGCAAGCAGATGGCATTTGAGCACGGAGTACAGGGAAGCAGTGGGGAATGGATATGAACAGTATATATCATATAAATGTTTGAAACGTTCAAATAATAAAAATACAAAGTTAAGGAAATAACATCACACAGTTGGTGTTGCCTTGAGTAGCCTAAGAAATTCCTTTAAGTTTTTAGGGACCAAAAGTCAGAGTAAGCTAAGATGTGTAAAATTCAGGAGTAGCCAGTATGGCAAAGCAGATTTAAAGGGTTTATTTTCTTAACCTCGTATTTTTATTATTGGAAAGTTTCAAACATTTATATGATGTATAGTGTTCACATCCCCCACTACTTCCCTGTACCCCGTGCTCAATTGCCATCTGCTTGCCAGCCTCATGTTCTCTATTTATTCATTTCTTGTTATTAATAATGCTTAGCATACAATTAGTGTCTCTCATACATGCTTGGGGCTTAAGCAACCTATGCAGCCAAACCACCATAGGAAAATGACTCTCAGTTCCTTAGCAACATTCAAATGCCAATGAAAACTCTCAAGTATAGGGGTAGGACCTCAGGAGCTTCTCTCTCATCCATGCTGAAATTTGACTGTCTTGATCTTGGGCATGTCAAGTGCCAGTAATTACAGCTGTTTTGAGCTGACACTTGAAACAAACATGACATGTCCATAGTCAACATTGTTCTCTCTTACATTCCTCCCACCCACGCTTCTAAGTTCCTCAAACAATGGAAAGTGAGAAGCTGATGAAGATGACCCATGTACAGTTAGCAATCAGAAAAATTTGTACTACTACCTTAAGCAGTAAGGAGACAAAGTTGGAGAACATAAAAAAGAGGTTGAGAGGCAATTAATTGTCTTAACTATAGCCATGTAGTGCATTTTAGTGGCAGTCAAGATACAATTCATAGGGTTGTTGAGAAACCATTCCTTTTTTTTTAAAGTCTCTTTTCTTCCCCTTTAGATGAATGGGATTACAGGTGTCTCTATAAATGCCTTAGAATTTGACCATGCGTGAGAGGATACCTGCTGGACCCGATGCCAACATCTCCCTCTCTCTTTCTTTGTCTCCTGCTCTTTTGTTGCTTCCTACTTTCTCTCTCTCTCTCTGTCTCTCTCTCTGTCTCTCTCTCTCTGTCTCTCTCTCTCTGTCTCTCTCTCTCTCTCGTGTTTGTGTGTGTTATATCAGGCTTTAGAACTCAGCAGGCCCTGACATCTATTTGTGTGTGTGTGTGTGTCTGTGAATTTGGATAAACATGAGGCTATAACTAGCTGAATGTGATCCCTTTCTATGTATGTGTGTGGGAGACTTTGCCTGTGCCCATGGAGTGAAAAAAGTCAGGAAGTGATATAGTATATGCTCGTGTGTGTGTGTGTGTGTGTGTGTGTGTGTGTGTGTGTGTGTACGTGTGTTTTCGTGGGTTTTGGTTGACAGACTGTGGACACCTAACATTACTTAACACCATCCCTGGGTGTAAATATGGCATTTGATGTAGCACATGGTCCACCTAGTATAACGTAACACCTAGTCATACATTTGTATGACTTGCATTCGTGAATATCTTACCAAGGATGAATTGAGACAGAGCCATACATGGGCCCTGTTACTATAAGGGTTAATTCTTGCTTTCCTGACAGTTGGTGTAGGGTTGGTTCTTCGGACATATTGCCTAGTCATGTGTATATCTGTGAGTGTGTGTGTGTGTGTGTGTGTGCATACCTGTTGCAATAGAAAATTAAATACCTAGCAGGACATGAGTCTTAGTCATGTGTGAGGAGTTTTGATGTAAAGGAAGGGCTACCAAGCAATACCTGGCATCTACTCTGATATGTTCATGATTGCATGTACTTCTAACTGTGTACTTGTTTGTGAATATGTGTGTTTGTGTGTGTATAGTATTACCTTTTACCTAGCACTGAATGTTGGGTACATGAGAGCTTAATACATTCTATTTTAGGTGTAGTTGCAGTGATGTGTGGTAGCATGCTGTCAGTTCCTAACATTTTCACCTCCATAGGAAAATCACACACAGACATACATGGATAAGGATTAGATTCAGCTAGTTATAGATTTCCCTACTGTAAGATTTAATTAATTATTGCCCAGACCAGTTATCTTTAATATATACACTTTAATAGGAGTAAGGAACACAATCAGATTTACAATACCAGACCCTGGATCCCATGCTTATCCGAAGACATGCACCAACCCACGATCCACAGAGAGAGAGCTCTTCCATGCAGACCCAGCCTTTTATACCTAATTGGGACCTGATGGTCCA
>JAQHUG010000147.1:264811-286218 GCA_028555095.1 Dicrostonyx torquatus | reverse complement strand
AATGAATGCTGTCAACCAAAATCTTTGAGGACCCTGTTAGTCTCAGAGTCATTAACCTGTAAAACCCAGGCCTTGCTCAGAGCCCAACATTAACCAACCATCACTGACTTCATTCTTTGTGTTGAGAGTTGCACAGTGAGAACCTCGCCTGGAATGAGGCTAGCTCCCCAGGGAGAATCTTTCTAGCCCATTGTCATATGGGTCTCCTGCTACTACCCACGTCGGCAGGTTCCTTGATATGCACTATTTAGATCTGCTTTTTATGATGTGGTCTGTATTGGAGGAAGATTTTTGTTGTACTAAAGTCTCTCACCAAAGTACCTCTTTAAAAAATAGCATACATATGGTAGATGAATTCAGTTAAAACTTGTTTGAATGCCAGCCCTAAAACTTCACTGTGTTCTACGATAGGATTTTTAGTAGTTTTTCCTGTTACTAAGCTTTACTTATAAATAGAAATTTATAATAATACTCTTGGACACTGTAAAGATTTGTCACTCATAATACTTTAATAAAACCATAAACATTGATTGGTTAGTAACCAGGCAGGAAGTATATGTGAGGTGAACAGACTGGGAGAATTCTAGGAAGAGAAAAGGCAGAGACACTGTCAAATCAGCCAGAAACAGATAAAGCAAGATGAGAATGCATTACTTAGCAAAGGTAACAAGCCCCATGGCTATACATGATAAGAATTATGGATTAATTTAAGTTGTAAGAGCTGGTTCATAATAAGCCTGAGTTAATAGGCCAAACAGTTTATAATTAATATAAGCATCTGTGTGTTTCTTTGGGATTGAATGGTTAAAAGATCCAGCAGGACAGAAACTTCTGTTTACAGAAATTATCATATAAATAGAGTCAGTTTACATTATATAATGTGATAATTTTTAAAAACATGTGATATATATTTGATTTGTAATAAAATTTGATCACTGTTTCTGAGCTTCCAAATAAAGCTATAAAATAGTAATAATACTGTAGTGATATACATAATATAGTTTTTATTGTTGGATTATTATTATTATTAATGAAATACTTTATTCAACTATTATTTGAATTGATACTTTATTTAGGAGACATTATTGATAAATATTTGGGGTTTTCACTGAATGAACTCATGAAGGTTTTGAACGTGTGTTAGCTTTTAACTTGATACTATTGGCTAACTACTATAATATACTTAGCACCTCAAATAATAACAGCGAGGAAACATCCTTGATATGTGATAATGTTCAAGACTCTTTCTACCATGTTCTATTAAAGTCTATTTTCTATCCCTTAATTGAATTTCTTTTCCCAATTATAATTATTATTGTAACTTTTGATAATTCTGTATCTTCATGCTTGTCAGAAAGTCATTAAACACATATGTCTTCAGCACACATATATGTGCATACACTTAGTATTTACTGATATGCATATTGTTGTTAGTAGCTCTCTCTGTAGAAATTAGTAATTTTGAGCTTTTGTATACCAGTATGATCAGCCACTAGCACAAATTTGAAAGAAGAAAAGTAAAGAGGAATATGTAGGAGGGTTTGAAAAGATAAAGGAAAATAGGAAATAATTATAGTGTAATCTCAGAAAATAAACAACAAAGCATAGTTTGGGAAGTTACAGCAGTTAGGAATTATGCGTACTTAGCATGGGGGACTTTGTAGGTTCTCCTCCAAGGTCCATGGCCTCACTAGCTCTGGGTAGTTGGGCTAGGTCCCAGGGAAGCTAAGAAGCTCTGAAGTCTATGAAGTCTCAACAAGATAACTCCCTAAAGAAGACCTAAACAAGGACACCAACTATAGAAATGCTTTCATGGAAGGAGGAAATTTCACTCTACCACAGCTGAGGAATGTGGGGAACAGAAGAAATAGTCTTCACCAGGGAAGAGACCCAGGATACATCATCCATATGACGTTGCTTGCCCTGAAATCGGGCAAACATATACATATACACAAGCACACGCATTCTTTAATCCTGATGGAAATGTAGATTATTGCTAACTTTCTTTGTTATAGCAAGAATCTCTGGGCACAGTGTCCCATGTGTAAATGTATGATTTTCTCTCTATGGAGGAACTGCTGGGTCTTACAGCATACATATTGTCAAATTTCTAGATAGTGTCAAATTACCCTTCAAATTGGTTGCAGCCATTTAAATTCCCGCCAGTGGGTTATAAACAATGTATTTGTTACATATTCTTGTCAAAATATGTTTCTGTCAGAGTTAAATGCTGCCAGTTTCTAAGTGTGAAGTGATTTCTGACTGTAGTTTTAACTTGCTGTCCAATTATTACTGGTGAGATGAAGAATTTTAGCACACAAATTCATTTCATTCAATCTCTGGTTACTATATTTTGTTTATTTTATTGTGTTGATATTTATCTCCTCATCATTTCCTCCCTCCACTGTTCTCTCATTTCTTTCCTCCAATGCTTTTCACCTCTCTCTCTCTCTCTCTCTCTCTCTCTCTCTCTCTCTCTCTCTCTCTCTCCCTCTCTCTCTTGTGTTCCTGGAGCAGAATGGAAAGATCTTGAGCCAGAATGGAAACTATCTCACCACGTAAGCCAGTTGCACCCCTTTGATGTCAGTAATAAGTTGCTTAATGCCTGCTGCTCTTTAAAAAAATCCACAAGATTAATTATCTAATGGAAATCTCCTATTTTTCATAAAAGTTTTAAGTTGATTCTTATCTGTTTTTTGACAGCCTTGATGATTAAGAGTTAATGAAAACTGCTGGTAGTTTAATGCCAACCTTCCCATAACAGGTTTTAAATTTATAGTGAAAGAGTTTAGTATTGTCACACTAGAATGTTTGAGTTGTTTAGAGTTAGATTAAATTATCTATTTTATAGATGTTTACATTTATTTGAATAAAGATACTCATTTTGTTTTCTCAGCTCAGCAATATCCCTTAGAGTAAGGTTAAATGTCATGTTGCTCTGAAATTGAGGTATGTGATACTCAAGGTGTTTTCTGTTTATTTCTACATTTGATTTATGCTTATAATTTCAAATTTATTTCATTTTTTACATCTAAATCAATGTATATTTATTGATTTCTATCAGTACTTTGTGTGGTTAGCTGCTTATTTACTAATTATGTTCATGGATTTTCTTCCTTCTACTTCATATTTATCTGTAAGAATTTAGCTTCCTTTTCACTGAAAGACACATTAAAGATTTTCCTGGTACTCGAATATTACTTATAAAAAATCCTATATTCTACTATTGTAAACTATACTGTGGTCATGAATAAAATTATATATTTCCTTCTTGCTGTTATTATAGCATGGAAATTATTGTTTACCTACTACTAAAAATCCCTATCCAAAGGCAGTCATTAATCTTGGCTTCTCTCATTTTTTTCTGTCTGTGACTAACACCTCCTTGACATCCTTTGTATTTTGTAGTCACAGGTAGGACATTCTGTTTTGTTCCCTAGCCTTATTTCCTCCTCTAATAAAGTTGCTTTAGTGTTCTGCTATTTAGTTACACTTTAAAGCTGTTTGTGTTCTGCCTTACTGAGCTTATCTTGGTACTTTTAATGGGAATGTCTGCAGGATAATGGATTTGTATCATTGTGACACACTAATGTTTCATTCAAAAAGTTTAAGCCTAGAAATTAATCCATGTATAAAACTCTAATGTGATAAAGGTGTTTAAGGAAAGATACATTTTGAAGATGAAGCCAGAGAGATGTAATTAACAGATCTACAATAGATATCAGAGAAATCAAATACCCTATAAATTCTGTAAAAAGACAAGATCCTTAGATGGACACTATACACATCAAAAACACAATGGCATTTCACCTTCATTTCTTAGAATAATATAGAAACACATTATTGTGTTTTTTCAAAGGAAAGGAATATTGTTAACACTGACTATGGCATGCATTGACTTAAGTCCTCAAAATTAATCATTTACCTCTAAATTAAAGAAGAAAGCAAAATATCTTTAGATAAGTATTGAAACATCATTTGATAACAGATAAATTGGAGTCAATACAAAACATCTGTCCTGTCACCTCCTCTGTATCTTCCACATACCTCTCATAAGTTACTTCAATGCTCTTTACCTATAATGCTCATAAGCACCGTAAGAAGAATACTTAAGCATATTTGAATTACTTCCTACCCAAATGGTACCTATTTCTTATTTCTGAGTTTCAGTGGTACTATTTGAAGAACATTCTGTCATTTCAGATTCTTCTGGAAATATGTTGGTTTACACAAGCACTGAGGAAGATACCACACAAGTATGTGTCAACAGCCAAGATGGAATGGGTAATAGTATTCTTAACAAGCCATATAGAGGATTTTTCCCACTGTAAAGTTCATTTTTTAGTGTAAATCTTCTAAAAATGTATATGTCAAATATCCAACTAAAGAACATATACTTGGAAATAGGAGTGATTTGATTTAAAATATGCACATTTGATCAGTAAATTTTGAAAACTGGTATCGTCATGTTTTGTACAACTTTAAGAGTATGCCAAAACTTTAATTTTAAAACTGATTTATTTCTGCAATATTATGAAATATCATGTTAGATTTGTGTGACTTCATCAGGATTTTAAATGTTCATATTAGATATGTAATACTATTTATGTAAAGAGAATAGTATTGAGTGTGTAATTTGAATTTGAAGAGTCAAATTATAGGACTCAGAATAATTAATGACAAAGGATTGAAGTATAATGATGTAAAAGAACTATGACATCTCCCCTCATAGCTGACTACTGTTGATAATGTCAACAGATACTATTTAAATTTTCTATTATTTAATGAATGTTAAGTGTGATTGTGTGTGTGTATGCCCTTGTGTGCTCAGTGTCTGATACAGTCAGAAGAGGATAACGTATTCCTTGAACTTGAGTTACAGGCACTTATTAGATAAGTGATGTTCATGCTGCTAACTGCCCTATGGCTTCTAACACTGCAGCAAGAACTCTTAACCACTGCAATCTCTCCAGATTCTGAATGTAAGTCTTAGTCTACCTGTGTGAGTTTCATGTTAGGAATTCAGAAAGAAATAAACAAACAAAAACACATGAGAGGTGAAAATTAGATATTGTGTCTAACTAGAGGTATGATAGAAGCATATATCATGTACACACCTATCATTAGTTCTTCTACGGTCTGCAGTACCTTTTCTTTTGGCTTCCTTTATTTGAAAACCATATTTAACACTATTAGGGAGTTTAGTCAGTTGAATATGTTAAGCTAAGGCTCAAACTCTACATACACAGCAAGCTTTGGTAATTTGTGTTTTTTTTTTTTTAAGAAAGAAAATCAGTGAGCATTTGTAAATCAAGGGATTACAGTTGTTTTTCCTTAATATCTACTTGAGCAATGATACTTTAAACATTTCTTTTATTTTTAATTTACATGAGTGTGTGTGTGTGTGTGTGTGTGTGTGCACGTGCATGCGTGTGTGTAAGTGCTTATTTGAAACCACACATGGATGTTAGATCTCCTGGAGCTAAAATTCATGTGAGTTGTGAGTCACCTGATGATGATATACATGGATTCCCCCTGGAAGGGGAAACAAAGAAGACCTACTGAGAAAATTAGGAGGGGGAAGAAAGGAGGGGGGAGGGGGGAAAGCGAGGAAGGGGGAGAACTTGAGGGAACTGGATGCTCAAGAAGGGGGAAAGACAGTGAGAGAAAGAAAGGAAAGAGATATCTTGACTGAGGGAGCCCTTAAAAGGCTAGTGAGATACAAGGCACTAGAAAAATTCCCAGGAATCCACAAAGTTGACCCCAGCTACAACACTAAGCAACCTTGGAGAAGACACCTAAACTGGCCTTCCCCTGTAATCAGATTGATGACTACCTTAAATGTCAACATAGAACCTTCAACTTGCAACTGACGGAAACAGATACAAAGATCTATAGTGAAGCACTGGGTCGACCTACCAGAGAGGAGTGCGAGAGAGGGAGGAGCTATGATATGAGCTAAGTTGACACCCACAGAAACAGCTGACCTTAGCTAGTGAGAGCTCACTGACTCTGGACTGATAGTGGGGAAGCTGCATAGGACCAAACTCGGCCCACTGAATATGGGGGGCAGTTGAAGGTTGTGAGGCTTGGGCAGTCTGTGGGGCCACTGGCAGTGAAACCAGAATTTATCCATAGTGCTTGAACTGGCATCTAATCTCTTAGCCATTTCTCAGGTTTTGAATAATATGGTTTTTTATTTTTTCATTTTGAGGAAAGAAAGGTATTAGTCATGGTTCTCTAAAGAAATAGAACTGATAGAATTCATTAGCAAGTCTTCCATTCTGTGGTCCTGGAAGTACAACAATGAAGGTCTAACTACAAAAATGGCAAGAATCTGGCAGATATTCAATTTACAAAAATGCCCAATATGATGCTGGATCCCAAAGGATTCCCAGGGAGCTGCTGCTATTTCATCTGAGTTGGAATCCTGTGAAATGCATTCTCATGTAAGTACAGGAATGACTAGGTAACAGGATAGATCAACTTGACAGAGATGAGGGCAAGAGGCAACACAAAAGCTTCCTTTTTCCATGTCTCTTTATGTGCACAGTCACCAGAATATGTGGCCCAGATATAGGTGGGTCTTTCAACCTTAATAATCCAATCAAGAAAACCCTTCATAGGCATGCCAACTTCTTAGTTATAGCTGATGTAGTCTAGTAATAACTAAGATAAGGCATCATCACAAGGAGGTAGTCATCTGCACAGATATCTATACTATGTTAAGAGCAGTGCTTACTCTTTAACCTAAGGGTATTTTTTTAGAACATCCTTGACTTGATTTTGTCCATTGTATTTGTTTTTACATTTAACTTAATAGTAATTTAAGCAGAATATACATTTATTTTATCACACACACACAGAGACACACACATATATATGTATATTCCTAATACAAACATCCCAGGAGCCTATTTTTTATTTTCTCAGTTGTTTTACTCTAAATCTTTAGTGACACCTTTATCACATATCACTTAGGTTCTATATTTTCCCTTCTTGATATCACCGCCAATATTTTTCACAGCTTGGTGCCCTGGCACATAATTTGAAATTGAAGATTTAGGTTAAAATTAACTAAGTGTGATGAGATTTTCAGTTATGAACTGATATGTAACAAGAAATATTTAAATTAAATAGCTTAAAATCATGTTTTGCAGTAATTCACAGAATTTAGAATAAGATTCTTCAGGATACTTGCATTACTTCCCATGAGGTCATTTTGTATTACCTAAGCCAACGTGGTGTTGACTTACAGCTAGTCGGACTAAACACACATGACTGAATCTTGCCTGGAAAGCTGTCAGGCCATACAACAACATTCCAACTTCCATGCTGTCTTTCCAGTACAAACTTGAGGTAGTTGCTTTCTTAGTAGTTCATGCCTTTGCTAAGAGATTGTGCCCCAAGCTCTCTTGATCAAAGACAGAAGCCTTCTTTGGAAATGCAGCGTAATATGTCACCATATCCAACTAGCAAGCTAATGTATCGGCCAGCATTGCATCAAGAGGAAGTGACTTTCAGGCTTGACCCTTTGGTGTTGGATGACCCATTGTTGTGTTCTTCCTGGAGAAGACTCTCCTACTGTCAGTTCTTAGTTGCCTGTAGTTCTGTGTGCAAGCCACAGGATTCCTGGGGTTTCTCAGGTAAACTTTGGCCTGTCTTCTGTTGCTGCCCCTGTTTCAGTTTGTGTTTATGCCGTTATGTTGGTGAGGCCTTATAGAAACAGCTTCTGCTATTCCGAGGAGATGTGATCTCCCAGCAAACTTCCAGACCCTTTGCAGCATATAATCATTCTGCCCACCCCCACCTCTACAATACCTGGGCTTTAGGTAAAGAAAGATTTTCTATAATATTATCACTTGGGACTGAAGCCTAATCTCTACCATTTGATTGACTATATTTTTCTGTAATGGTCTCTGTCTGTTATGTGAAGAAATATATATTTCTGTAACTATATCTGTTGTGTGGAAAACTTATATATGACATACATTATATTATCAACAACTAAGATAAAGAAGTTGTAAAATTGAATGTAAAAAGGAAGGGTATATAGGAAGAGTTAAAGGGAAGGTGGAAAGGGAGAAATGATTTAATTACAATATAAAAACAAAACACTAGGACCCATTATATGCTGTCATTCACACAGACTTCCAAAAATCTGATTTTTTTCTAGGTATGTTTTCAGTTCAGTAGAACAGCAGCATAGAATTTGAAGCCATCTCCACTGCAATGGCATAGAAAAGCTGATTTTTAAAAATAACTATTCTAGAGAGGAATACTGGTGATCACAGGTCTGAGAATTCATCAAACCTAGGAGAATCAATGGTTTTCACACCTATAATAGGGAAATGTAAAAGGGAAAGAGTCCAGCTACTTGCTCATCATTCCCCCATCCTCCTTTGCAGATTTTGTTTGTATCCCTGTTTAATCATATGCTTTAATTTTTAAAAAGTGAGGCTGTGGATGTGTGTTTCACACTTTTCTTTTTATTCTGACATTCTAAATATTCTCCTACAGAAAGATTGGAAACTGATCTTAAAGAAAATTAAAAAAAAATGGGTAGCTCTAAAATAAATATATGTAGCAAGAGCTGAGGACTGCAAATTTTCCACTGGGCAACATCACAATTTTAGCGTCTTCTACTGCTTCTTACTGCATTTGATTTCTGGTGCTAAGTATGGAGCTGTGGCCTTGTTCACGTCAGGATGGTGATCTGGCAGTGAGACATCCCTCAGACCGGACCGTACTCAGTGTTAACACCCAAACTGGCAATGAGTTTAGCTGGCTCCCAAAGCTTGTTCTCCTACCCTGTGAAAATTATTGGACATATCTTCTTTCAGTTTGTATATGTTTCAGTTTTTAAATATTTTTATATTTATTTAATTGTTAAAGCCATGAGCCAACAGGACAGGTAATATTGCAATATTACAGAATGCATATTATTTTCCTTAAAATAAGATATCATTTTTTCCATTATCTTATTATTCACAAATTTGCATTATAGCAAACTCTAGAATTTAGCACATGTCTTATTTCACAGATTTTGCTATCAAGAGACTTGTGGCAACTTGGTTAGGTCATTCTTTGGCAAAGATTTCCCACAAGGTTTTAATCAAGATTTGAGCTTTCACAGTGATACCCAGTGGATAGGTTCAGAATTCACTTCCAATCTCTCTGAGGTAGTGAGTGTCTCCATGGTGTCTCCCTGACTCTGCCTTCTTTCTCCCATAATTTAGGTTAGTTTTCCCTGCCTTTATCTATTCTGCCCTGCAGAAGCCCAAGACAGTTTCTTTATTAACTAATGGTATCCACAGCATGCATATGAATTCCACATCATAACACAGAGATGGAAAACTGACAAATGGAGACATAAATTAAATAGATAGCTTTACAACTCATATAGATTTTACTCAGATATTTAGATATAGATGTAGGATATGAAAGAGGGCTTGACTAGCAGGGTGGATGGGACAATAGAGGACATCTAGACAACCCTATTAGAAATTCTACACAGTTATCCCTAAGTCCAAGAATTTTTTCAGAAAGAAAAGGTCTGATCGAGTGAATTTATGTTGTTGGTACTATTCCCTGGTACATTGCAAATCTGAGCCATGAGACTGAAGTTTACTTGGTCCATTTGATGATGCTGGAGCCAAAGTGTACAGAGAGGTCTAAGAGTGCTGATCAGCATTAGCCAGGCCTTCAAACAACATCTGATCTTGGGGAGAGTTATGTAACAACTGCTCCAGGGACTCCACACTAGATGATTCACCCTGGCTATCAAACTTGTCCAAGACACCTTTGACATCAATCTTGTGTTCAGTAGACATGGTAGGTTCTTGATGAATCACTCTCAGAAACCTCCGCTTATTCAGTGGCCAAAGTTTTCAGGAAGAGAGAATGAGGGACAGCATTGACTGGAAAGAAACCATGGCTACAACACAAAACTTGCCTTCATCCTCCACAGTCCTAGCCTGAGTTACTTGCTCCACTAACTTCCAGCTGAGGTCAGCTCATTATGCATATTCTTGTACTTCTGTGCTTCTCTGTGTATTCTTCTATTAATGGGCAGTCTTGAGTCTTTGGAGTTTGAGATCAGAGGTTGCTGTGCTGCATTGGCTGCTGTTCTGAGCAGAGTGGTTTAATTACAGTGTTTCTCTTGGGGTTACAAAATGGAGCATTATTAAGATTAATAAAACTCATATAAGTGTTGATATCCTATATTCCAACTTCAATTCTGAACCTTTACAATACAAATTATGCTTATTCATGTTTATGTTTAGTGGCTCATAAATCAATAGTTTAATCACAAAATAATCACTAATTGACTGTCATTCATAAATATTGTAACAACTTATTTCAGTTGTTCATATTTCATAGTGTCCTACTACCTTGAATATTTTAGAGAAATGTTTTAATAATGAAAATTCTTTTTTAAAAGTTGGTGAGGTAGCTTTATCATCAAGATTTAAATATTCTTAAGACTGATAAAACTTTTACAATGATGCATACCTTATATTACAAGCTGAATTTTATTTTTATTGTCAATATTTTAAAATAAACCAATGAATGTAACATATTTGTGAAATATTTTAATGATTGGCAAGCTTTCTTATCAATAGGACACATAATGGACTTATTATAATCCATGCCAGACTGAATTCTATTCTGACACACTTAAGGAATAACATTTTTATCCACTCTGCTGATTTTAAGCTTTGGTGATCTTAATGGCATGTCTGAATCACCTTTTCTGAAGTTTAATGCAACATCAAATAGAGGACATAATGAGTAGAAATGTATTTGAGGCTGAAAATAAGCCTTGAAATTGCTATTCCTTTTTATGACATTTGGTAGTTCAAATCTAGTTCAATTAAATTTCTTTGAGATAGAAGCTTATGATAAGAAAGATGAATATCCAAAATCCGTCCAATATTTAGAAGCCACATTACGATAAAAGCTTAAACATACAAAGGATGTTAAAACACATCTCTGACAAATAGATTCTGCCTATAGAGTGGCTAGCCCTCTGTATGTTCGTCTTTTTAAAAATATTTCTAAATTGTATAATAAAATACTTAGGTTCACATTTTAAGTGGTGTATATTTACAAAGCAATTTAAAGGAAATATATATCAATATGGCTAAGATGTCTAGTTAAGACCATAACTTCTTCAACTTTCTTCATTTGAATACAAGTATAGCTCATTCTTGAATCAGCATTTTGTGCATACGAAAAAAAATGTAACCAGTTAGGATGAGATATTTTATTTATTTTAAAAATGATTAAAGAAGATAAGGTTGAAAATTGTCTGTGGATTTTAGGTAATTGCTTAAAGCTGCATCTCCCAGAAGGAATTCTAAGAAGTTTGTTTATGTAAAATCGTAATAGATGGAATCAATTTGAATTCTCAACACCAGCATTGGCCGAAGAGCAAATAAGAAGATACTGTGCTTGCTCTGGTAGAGGTAATATTTGTTTGAGGGACTTAACTCTCAAAGCAAGAGACATATGTGTACTATGCTCAATTGTGATGAATGCAGATAAGAATGAGACAGCCTGTGTAGATTTAGTACAATATGAGAATGGTATTTTCTGTACAGGCCTATAACCTGTGTAAAAATTGACATTCGTTCTGGACCAGAAAGGTAGTCATTGGAGAACTGAGAATAAATGGGTAAAATTATTAGCTCTTTATAAGAGAAGTAAGAATAAAGAGTTAAGACATTGTTATATATAATTTATAAATTGTATTTTTCATGAATTATATCATGTATCCTACAGTGTTATATTAGATCATATATTAAATATGTTTTACAATTTAAACATGTATTAAATTTTGAACATGTATATAAGTAGGTTTTTTTTTCATCTTAAAACAGGCTGTGTCCCCTACTGCTGCATATGAATGCACTGTTCACTTTAACATGACTCACTGCCTACTGAGGCATGGGAATGCACTGTGCAGTTTAGTGATTCAATGGGATTCAAGGTAAGAGTTATTTGCAAAAATGCAGTTTGGAGAGATGATTCCAGTCTCCCTGTTGCAAGAATAAAGCTGACAGAATACAGGGGTTGAAAACATGATATACTTGGGTTCAAGTTGCATATGTTTGCTTGGTATGACAAAACCTTGAAATATGAAATTTTAGAGTACAGTTTGAAGAAAAACAAATTTACTAAATATAAGTTGTAAGGATGGCTCTTAATAATAACACATTGGCAAATACCTAAGATGGCAAACACATGCCGGGAGATTTCTTACAGATGGGGTGCCTCAATTGTTCTGAAGACAGAATGGGAGCAAAGCAGTGTACAAACCGGGATGTGCTTGAAAATAGAATTCAATGAGAGTATATTGATTTCTACATCTGGAGACATGTACACAGCTGTATTCAAACATTTAGTTGTCTTTCTTATCTAGCATGCACAATGCAACTTTTTAGTACTACAATCAGGATTAGTGAAGTCTCATTAAAGGGAAGATTGGTGCCCACCCTGAATGAAAACTGTTCCATCTATAAATATTTATTTATGCTTAGCAACATAACCAAATGAAATGCAAACTCAGATCAGATTTGCTAGTCTTGGGAATTTGAAGACTGTCTTACTTGTGAAATTGGAGAAAAGCCATAGTTAATAATAGATTAGTAGGTGAATGAAGTTGAGTTACTATAAGAGATTAATAAATGGTGATAAACTGATGAATAAAACATTATGAGATTATGAGATATTTTTGTCTTGAGAGACTTAAGTAATAGGAATTTCTGAGTATTTATATAAGACACAATGAATGAGAGGAATTCAGGGTACATAAAATATAAATATATTTGAAATATATGTATATGTTTGATACATATTTTGATACAGTAAATGTGTGTAAATCTGGAGGTGTTGATAAATGATTTCAACAGCAGAAGAGACCAAGAGAGAAAGGGAGTCGTTGTTTTCATGTGCTTGCTGAAATCATGGCTGCCTTTCTACCTCTCCAAATAGCAAAACCGTTTTTGTGATTTTTTTATAATGGCAGACTACATTTGACATGATAAACATCATTGAGAATTTTACTGACACAATTGTATAAAACATACAGTTAATTACTTTCTAAATTCTGAAAGTGAATAAGGTTAGAAATATGATTTGGTACATTATTACTTCTTAAAATTTGCTATCATCAACTGTTCTCAAGATATTAATGGTATAATTAGCTTTGAAACATGTAGATCTATACTTCATAGCCATGGAAACTAAAACACAAGGAAAGTCATATGATTTGCCCACATTCACACAACTAAGCCATATTAAAATAATATTCTTTAAAACCAATGATAACACAAATAAAACAAAACTGAACTTGCAGTTTTATTGTTAGTAGTAGCTTGATAATGTAGACGTTGATGACACATGACAGTCAGAAACATCCTCTGTAACCTACACTTTCTTCAATACTACTAATAAAACTTCTATTGTTTATCATAGATCTACATGCAGCTCTGAATAGTTACTTCCATTCTGAGTATTTTCCATTTCTGGTAGGCTCCAATTTTGCTTCTTCTTAACTTAGGGAATGGTGCCACATAAATGAGCTTGAATTATACAGGCCTCGTTCGCAATACAACTTTGAATTCTGATAAATGGTTTGGCGACAAGAAAGGCATTAGGTAAATTCATTTTCCTTGAAGTGTTTCAAACAGTGCTGATTACACAGTTTCTGCACTAGGGTTATGGAGCCTGCCCCTGAGTGATAGTTGCTAAGGAAAATTGTATTGCAGGTGGTCAGGGCAGAGCACCATTCCTTCTCTGCTTCCTGTCGTGGTGATTGATCTGCGTTCACGACATTCTTCTTCTTTACAAGAGACAGCTAACTGACATTCTGTGAGCCCGTGAATTCACTGCACAGACACTCATCTGGATTGACTTCTGCTAATTACTATGGAAATGCTGTGCTTTCTGCATAGACTGTGAAATGATCCTTCAGAGAATTGAGTGGAAATGACTTAGGAGCATTAGCCCTTGCCAGCCCTTTGGTTCTATGGTACCTCCTTCAGGATCTTTGTAATTTAATTTCCTGCTCTGAAATGCCACTTGCCAAATATCAGTTTAGTTCCCACTAGGATCCATCCAAAATTTTGTCATAAATGTCACGGAAAATACAGAGTGGCTCATTTAGACCTTCCTGGTGAAATTTTCAGTAGTACAGTGCTGGCTTTCTCTGTGGAAATGTTTACATGCTTTGTACAGTATTTCTGTTTCCAGAAAGAGTACCAAATCCACAGATCTGTCATTTCAATATTTATAGATTATACCTGTTAGCTTCCACATAACAGAACAGTCTTCCATTTAAATCATATTGTGGTTGAAATTTGGCCTAAATAATAAACTGGGCCTGACAGTGAATATTGTACAAAGTGTTGAGAAAAATATTTTATTTTTCTTTATAAACACTGACTTCTGAATCTATCTGGGACTTTGATTTCTCTAGGAGGTAAATACCAATGTAAAGTACGCCCTAGTCAGAGGTCATTTGTTATTATTCGAAGAGTGACTTTACGTTATGTTTACCTCTAGGGATATTTCATAGGTACAGTTCTCCATCAATAAAATGCTACTCTAAAACTAAGTCAAACAAATAAACAAATAGAAAGTAGACTTTTAGTGATTTGGTGAGTTAGTTAAGTGTTCCAGTCATGTTGTTGGATCTTTGCTATTCCAATGACTATCTGTTCTGGTTTTCACATGATCTGATTCTATGTTCTCATTCAGAGTTGAGGTTAAGTATAAAGGATGATTTTATATGTATGCAATGTTATGCAAATCTCAACTCCTTGTTCTGAAATTAGACTCCAATTTAAAGTTATTTCTTAATATTGTCTTTACCTGAACTTTAGTTATCAAAAACAATCTTTCATTTGGAGCAATATTTTCGGTTTCTTCTTGATTAGTCCCTAAATCTATCTGTGGATGGTTATTTACACCTGTTACATGCTTCAACTTTTCTTTATAGAAAATGTAATGTTTCCAAACTTCAAATTATTCAATCTTTACAGTAGTACAGCTTAGTTCTTTTTGGTTCCATATACCTAAGCAACATCATGTAAAATGTAATGTCCATTTAGTAGCTTTTATGTGACAGAGAAGGGCATGGTAAATAGCTTTATCTCATCTACTTGTCCTCAGTTCAACCCTCTACACTGATCCATTCTTTAGAGAAACTTTTGTTACATTGTCTTTTAATGTCAGTGAACAACTAATCTTCTCAATGCCATATGATATCAGAAAGAACAAGTGAAAAAATGTCAATATCATGTTTACATTTTTAGTTTCATTGTGACTTTTAATTTTGGTTGTTATTTACTTATATACAATATTAAGCTGCATAATTAATAAAGTGGTATGATAATCATGAATCACCGTATTGATTATTTCTAAGTGTATATTTCTTTATATAAAATGATATACAAATTAACATATTGTGTTTCAATAAGTATATCTTGCAAAGATAAGTAATGTATTGCCCAGCATCATTTTTATTATTAACTATAATCATTTTTGTTATAGGGATTGGAATTTATATTTCTATTTCTATTTCAATGAAACTTTGAAGAATTAGAATCTATTTTTTAAACTGCTATTGTTTTGTAGAATTAAAAGTAACTTTCCTATTCATCTCTCATAATAATAAAATGTCTATAATGTATATCTTGCTTGATATACTTGATTCTGTCTTTGAACAAATAAATAATCCTAAGTAAAAGCATTTTCAAAACCAAAACTATAATATAAATGAAAGACATCATCATTATGTAAAAGTTTTTTTTTCATGAAACATTGAATAAGTAATAAAAAACCCCGACTATGATTTTGGCTTATTTCCAGGGTCAGAATAAAGCTTGAAAACATCAAATCTTCACTTGAATTCTTTGACTTGTAATAAATATAATGTATTTCTCCTCCAACTTCTTCTGGTGAATAACTTATGGGTTAGGTTCTCTTGCATAAGTAGGCATCAGAGACTTAGTGTAGAGCATTGAGATTGTATCTAAAATTGAGTAATAATATTCCAGGAAGCCCAAGGTTACCACAGTGGTGAAATACTAATGGTCTGATGATGGCCATAAGAAAATAAGTTAGGACCCATAATATGAGTTCCAAAGAACTGGGGGCTTGGTGCTGTTTAGGTGCTTTTCTTCTTGCTAGCATTTGCTTCAGTAGTGAGATACAGGAAGTTCTACGACAGATTTGTAGCTGAATTTCAAGAGGAGTGGTTGGTTGGGAATTGTGTGGCAAAGTTAGAGTTGATAAGGATACATGAGCAAAATTCATATACTAGAGTGTGTTTGAATATGTCATAAAATCATGAATACTTTCATATATTCTTATCCAGACTAAGAGTAAATTACATTTTCTGCATCACTGTAATGATAATATAATTTATCTTGTACACTAAAACTTTTAATTATATATTGTTTTATTTCTTTTTTTCCTGTATCCTCACCTGTCTCATTAAACATAATTTTTGGGTGTGGTTTGAAAAGCCTCAGGGAAGGAAGAAGTTATGCATATATTATTATGGAACACTAAAGATACTGATTGAACTTTGTGTCATAACTGTTTTTTAAAATGTGCATTTATTGTTAGCATTTTGCTTGAACTTAGCCTATACCAATTAATTCCCATTTTGGAGGGTTCAACATGCTTTCCATTCCAGTGATTACTAAACTCCATATGCATAAAATTTATCTTTAAATTCGCACCTATTTAGACTTGCTCACTTGAGATTTTTCTTTTTTTCTGTCAGTCTAGAATAGAGCCTCAGAAGTCAGAGTTACCAATAAGTGCCCTGAACTATCAGTTCAAAAACCCTGGAGGCAACATTTGTATAAACATTGGAAGTTCTCCACACTCCTGCCAATTTGATTTCATAAAGGGGAAAACATATGCTGGAAAAAAGGAAAACAGCTGTACAAGGCAGTAGACCAGCATGCTTCAAAGTCCTTGCTTACTCTTCCCATATCCATGTGATTCTTTCTAATTTGTTTATCCATCCTTTGCACTTTCTCTGAGAACACATTATTAACCTGTGTCTATGATTTGGAGTGGAAAGATTTGTTTACAGTGCTCCTTTGCTTATCTAGATGATGTAACCGGCAACGTGAAGATATTTCCATGTAACACTCCCCATTGCAGGCATCTAGCACAGTAACGAATGACTACATGACATCTAATGAGGTATATTTTCTTACATCTTGTGAAACTTGTCATAGTGTGTTGAAATTCTATTTGTGGTTCTCTGCTACAATAGCAGGGCATCATACAGTCACACAGTTTTGAAATATCAACATTTAGAAGTTCAGATGTGTACAAAGGGTTTGCTGCCTACCGGATTGTTCCAGAGTTCAGTAGTTTTCAATAAAGCATTCAGAGCAGTGTACATCCAGTCCAGATGGGAGAATGATCTGAATAAAAACTTTCAGATAATGAAGTAGGTCTTATTTCTGAATGGACTGACCAGTATGTATGATTTTAGTCTCCAAAACTTGAATTTTAAAACTCAACTGGCAAATAGTAAAAATATAAACTTAAATATAACTGAAAGGGTAGGGCAGATGGCTTAGCATTTCAAAGTTCAGTTCCTACCATAAGCATCTAAGTGTTAGAAACCACCTGTAACTCCAGCTCCCGAATATCTGACATCAACTTCTGGCATCTGTAAGTACACAGACACATTCATTCATATATAGAACACACCACACACAGGCATAAATAAAGTACTTTAAAATTTAAATAAGTTTGTAACATTTGTTGTTCCGAAGCATTGCTTTATTACAGTTTATACATAGCCACTTTAGTAAATTTTCTGAACAAATATAAGACATGAAGTTGCCAAACTTCTCTAAAGAAAAACCAAAACACTGTGTAAAATTCTTGTCCCTGATGGAATATGGTGATATCTTTATTTTCCGTGTAATATTAGATAACTTATATGAAAACTGCTTTTTTCAGTTTTATTATATATAAACTGGTAATGCATTAGCAAAAGAGATAAGAATTTTATTCTAAGAACTTATCACAGAAATAAGCCTCTGGTAATACACACATAAAATAAGATATTGAGATTTAAAATGTATAACATAATGATTTCATGTAATATGTAGTTTAAAAGGTGATTTAAAATATTTTAAATATATACTACACCAGAGAGTAATACATAGTTCTGACTGTGTTGTTCAGCTTTCAGCTTATGTATCAAAACACTTGAGATAATCATACTAAAACAGGGAAAGATTCTTTGATTTGCATTTCTGAAGGTTTTAGTAAATTGTTTAATTGGCTTTATTGCTTTTGGATCTTTGGATCTTTGCAAAGGAAGACTCATGACAGACGAAGTAGTGAAGCACAGACAAAGCACAGACATCCACTTCCTACAGGTAGGTAGAGATAGACAGATTTTGTGGATTTATAACCTAGGTCACCACAATGCCCTCGGATGGACCTAAGGACCTAAAGCCACCTATGAAATGTCATCTATGAAAACGCCAGTCTCCTTCCAATAGCACCACAACTTAGTAATCCTAGGCTACTTCTGGAACCTGAGGAAATATTTCACTTCCAAGCTAAAGCAAAAAGAATTTTTGTTGTATTGTTGGAAGACCAGCCTTGTATGTAGCTAGTTGTTTTTAATTATTCTAAATAACAAGATGCGAATAAAGGTGTAATTCTATTGTCTTTATGCTTTCCTGTGTGTATAAAGGCCCAGGTTTCAATCACCAGCACCATCAAAAAGATAAAAGTAGTAATTGTAATAAAATAAAAATAAAGAAACCAACTAAATATTTACCCTTAAAAATAATTATTACCATTTTTCTTAATGTTTTATCTATTGTTTTTGATTTACAGGATTCCATGTGACTACTTATGAATCTATGATTATATGCATTTTGTGTGGTGTGTTATTTGTTTGTTTTTAGACAGGATTTCTCTGTGAAACAGTCCTGGCTGACCCAGAACTCTCTCTGACCAGGCTAGCCTTGAATTCACAGAAATCTAACTGTCTCTACCTCCTGGGGATAAAAGGCGTGTGGCACCATCACCTGGATATGACTGTATACTTCAATTGATAAATTGAAATTCAAGCTACCCTTGAACTTACAGAAATCTGACTGCCTCTACCTCCTGGGATAAAAGGCTTGTGCCACCAGCACCTGGATATGATTATATGCTTCAATTGATAAATATATTAAATTTTATATCTGTACTAGACTAGAATATTTACTGCTCTTCCAGAGGACCTATATTTGGTCCCTAGCATCCATGTTGGGTAACTCCAGGCAACCTCTAACTCCAGCTCCAAGTGAATCTGACGTCCTCTTCTATGGCCTCCGTGGGCACCTGCAGACACAGACTCACTATAACAGACATAAACATAAGGAGACAAAACAGTAGGTCTTACAAGACCTTCCATTTCTCTCACTTGAAAGTGTGATAACTAAAAATGAAGACAGGATACAAAAGAAGAAAGTTATAGATACAAATATGAGTTGAAATTCATATGACGGTCTTCAATATTAGCCTAATTCTGGGATAATGCAAAGTTTGCTGAGTAATAATTCTAATTATAAAAATACAGTTCTGGAACATAAAATGAGTAATGTTTGAGAAGTAGTACAATTTTGGAAAAGTATAAGTCATTATTCCTCTCATGTATGGAATGGGTTATTTAAAAGTCAATAAACAATTCTGTATAATATATATCTACCTTTGTTTAGCTGGGGGAGTTGGCTTGAAATACTGGTAGCAACTGTATGTACAAAGCATAGTCTACTTGGGTTTATAGCAACTCCCTGTTCAGCTACCAACTAGCCCAATTTAAAGATTCAAATGAAGCAGAAAATCCAGTTAAGTTCACTACTGGGTTAAAAATAAATAACCACAGAATTTAGCTAGTAGAAAAAGTTCACTATATAATCCCTGTGTGTTACTCATTTTCATTAGTTTTACTTACACTATGAGGTACCTATGTTTATAAATAATAATGTCTATTTTCTTCAAAATGCAGACACCTAAATATCTTTCACATTTTCTTTATTTGAAGATGAACTATTTTGTGTGTATGTGTGTGCCTGATATTACATGTGTCTACCATGTGTATGCAGTAGCCTTGGATACAAGATGAAGCTATGGAAACATGGAAACTGGAACTATGGGTGGTTGTGAGATTCCATGTTTGAAACCTGTGGCAGTTTGAAGAAAAATGGCTCTCATAATCTCAACTTTGATGCTTGAGTTTGTGGCCCCTAGTTGACGGAGACTATTGGGAATCATTAAACGTGTGGTCTTGTTAGAAAAGGTATGAGCCCAGTGGTTCACTTTGAGATATAAAAGACACACTCCATTTCTCAGTCACCCTGCCCCCTAGTATTAGTGGGTCTTTGTATAAAACTCTCAGTTACTGCTCCAGTACCATGCCTGTCTGCCTGCTGCTACGATCTTTACATGATTGTGATTGTCATGGACATTAGTAACCATGAGCCCCAAATTGAATGCTTTCCTTTATAAGCTGCTTTGGTCATGCTGTGTTTATTAAAACAATAGAAAAATAACTAGTACCGAAAATGAACCCAGGCCCTATGCAAGAGCATCAAGTGCTCTTACCCACTTTTTTGTCTCTCCAGCCACATTTTCTCATAGGTTTGTTTAACAGAAATCATTCTAAATATAATATTCATAAATCTATAAGATACAAAGTTGAAGGCCGGAGGGTGGTGGCGCACGCCTTTAATCCCAGCACTTGGGATGCAGAGGCAGGCGGATCTTTGTGAGTTCGAGACCAGCCTGGTCTACAAGAGCTAGTTTCAGGACAGGCTCCAAAGCTACACAGAAACCCTGTCTCGAAAAACCAAAAAAAAAAAAATACAAAGGTGAAATTCTACCCAAGCTTCTGTGATAGCATAGCCAGAGGAAAGGACAGTCTGTAAATTCACATCGTTCTGCACTTCCACCAAAACTAATGCAAAATTATACAAAATTAATACCTGAGAAACTCATAAAATGCCTAAGTTGCAAATTATTTACACATGAAACAGAAAATGTAATAAACTTATCTCCATGCAGTCTTATCAAAACTCATACTCCACCAGAGGTTTGACTATGAGCAAAGTTAGCCTAGTGGAAGATGGTGTGGGAAAAGGAATATTCTTAGTTCAAGGTTAACTGGCTTTAAAGTACTACCAGAAAGAAAATTTCATCATGACTGAAGATAAGGAAAATTTGAAAATACTGAGCCATCAATTTGCGATGGTCTTTTGCAACTAGCACAGAGGCTGCAATGTAAGGATCCTGGCCTTGAGAGATGGCTCAGAAGATGTGAGCTTATACTGCTCTTCCAGAGGATCCAAGCTAGATTT
>JAQHUG010000147.1:250640-260769 GCA_028555095.1 Dicrostonyx torquatus | reverse complement strand
ATATCTTGATCGTCACCATAGAAATTTCGCATGATGGATGGAGATAAAGCCAGAGACCCACATTCACATCAGAGCAAGGGATTGAGCTACCAAGGTCCAGTGGAATATCTTATGGCAAGTTGATTTAAAACTACCCTTGACAATTGCCTCTTGTCAACAAGACAGAAATATCACACTGTTAAGCAACAACCTTTCATTTCTTGTTCACCATCAAAATAACAGATTAATATCAATATCACAATATAAAGCATTTTACAAACTTAAAAATGTCCCACAGTCTTTACAAATTTAAACACGTTAGCATTTAGTTTCTCAACTGTGCTCTTTTCTAAAGCAGAAAGTAAGTTAAATATTTTCTTACTTCAAGATGAAACAACCAGCGTGCAATTACCATCCTATCAAAGCAAAAACAAATTACAACAGTTTAAATCGCTCAGTGTTCAATATCTAGATTCACTCACGATTTTCTGTGCTCCCCCTAGGGGCTCGGGTCCCTTCTCAGGCTTTGCCCTCTGCAGCTATACAGCTTGTCTTCTAGGCTTCTGTGGCTCTACTGCTTTCTCCATTCTCTCTCTCTCTCTCTCTCTCTCTCTCTCTCTCTCTCTCTCTCTCTCTCTCTCTCTCTCTCTCTCTCTCTCTCTCCCTCTTTCTGTCCCCTTCTCCCTTTTCCTCTCACTCTCCCCCTCTCCCATTTTCTCCTGTCTTTTCCCTCTCCCCTTTGCTTCAACTGCTTGCTTCATTCTCTGAGGTTTTCTATTGACAGAAAAGGGCATCTTTGTACCAGAAATACTATATAAAACAATGAATCAGTGAAAGGGATGTGAATGAAGTTACAAGCCAATAAAATAAAGTAAAATTTAAAGTACTCCAGCTGATGAAAATTTCTCTTACAGAGGGAGAAAAAAAAGAAGTTGCTGAAATGATTTTCTCCAATAGAGTGTCACTGGGTATATCAACCACACTCCAGGGCAGGCTCCATGACCAGAAGTAGTTCACCAAAAGAAAAAAATGAGTGCTTCATTTTTGTTTGTCTCTGTGTGTATAGAGGTTTTGTGTGTACTTTTTGTCTTGCTTTGTTTTAGCAGTTTGTCTTATTGTTTTCTGTTTGTTTGTTGATTTGTTTTAATCTTCAGCTTGATTTTTTAAAAGAAAGAGAGAAAGAACACAGAGTTTAATGGGTAGAGAGTCAAGGATGGTCCTGCAGGAGATGAGGAAGGAGAAATGTGATAAAAGTATTTTATATTCCACATTTTTAAAGGGAAAATAAATATAAAAATTGCCTATTTAAAATAAGTATGGGTTAAAAATCAGAAATATTTTTAGTTAAGTAAAAATTTAAAATGTATTACTTCTAAAACTCATGTGTGTATGTCTGTTTGTGTGTGTGTGTCATGCAACTGTGGAGGTCAGAGGACAATTATAGGAGTCTATTTTCTTCAGGCCTTTAGTTCTAGGATATCAAAGGCATCTTGTGAAATTTGGCAGCAAGTGATTTCACCCGCTGACTCATCTTCCAGTCCACTCTTTACATAATAGTTGATGAACTAAGGAAAGAAACACAAGAAAAAGACAGATATGCTTCTAAAGTAGCAAAGGATCAAGTATACAGCTACTAAGATAAATATGAAACATGTCTTTGATGACTGTGGAACCTCGTTGATGGAAAGGAACCTCTTGTTAAAGTATGAAGACAGTAATGAAGGAGCCTATTGAGAGTCACAACTCTCTGTACTGTACTGAGACTAGAGAATCTATCAGGTTTGATTATCACTATGTAAATATGGGCATGGCAATCATATATGAGCAATTTGAATATATGTATGAACGTATTTCCTATTTGTCTAAGAAGTAAGTGTAATCCCTCACTTTAAATCCTGTTTCTATGCATCATCATTGACATGAAGATGCACAGAGTCAATGTGGAAATGATATCCAAGGAATAAATCATGGAACTTAAATGCACATCAAATAATTTATAGTGTGGGGAAATGAAGGCAAACTGCAAAATGATTAGGACATTTCAAAATACTGCATGGCTAGAAGTTCCTTTTGCTGAACAAATCTTCAACAACTTGATCAATACAGAGTAGAATATATACCAAATAAAACTACATAAGCATTGAAGACTCAATACTGACATGAACAGGTATCATGTCATGTTAGCTGTGTTTTGGTAAGAATGAATATTTTGCATCTAATACTTAAGTATCATTAGTCAGACTCATAATGAAGGAAAAAGACCTTCTACATGATAATTGGCCTGGAGGACATCAATGTGATGTATTACATGTGAAAGAAATAAAACACATTGTCATATGTAGGTCCTAGAATAATAAAAGACATTAGTGCACATTTGGTAAAAATCAAAACAAGATACTCAGGTTATAAAATTCTACTGTATTAGTGTTATTTTAGGTTATAAAATTCTACTGTATTAGTGTTATTTTAGGTTATATAATTCTACTGTATCAGTGTTATCTTCTTGCAATTGATAATGACACAGTAGCTACACTGAGAGAATGTGCTGTTTTTAGAAGTATTCTGAATATACAGTTTTGCTGATATAGGCTTTAGGGGGTACCTAAATATGAAATATGAAACTTAATTCCAAAAGTATGAAGGTCACAAAACACAGTATGTTTTAACAGCAGTAACAGAAGATCATAAACTGAGAAATTTATTAAAAGTATAGAAATTCATTTCCCAAGGATTTAGAATTAAGAAGAGTAAATAAGGCTTGTGACTGATCAGGGCCTGTCTAAATGTTGCATGCTCTAAGAGGAAGAAACATTTTACTGACAGATGTGAAGGAGAACCAAGTGTGACGATCACTACAAAAGTCCATTCATCAAGACCTAAAATCTCTGGGGTTAGTCTTCATAGCCTATCAACCTCTTAAATTCCTCACCTCAACTGCTGTTACAATGACAATTACTTTTGGAAAGAGACAAATATTCAAACATAACAGCCAGATGGATGGGTAGGAATGTAGATAGATAGATAGATAGATAGATAGATAGATAGATAGAAAGACAGACAGATAGATAAAATAGTTAAGTAGATAAGTAGTGCAATAGGTAGATGATTACTGGATAGATAGAAGAGTAGAATGATAGATATAGAAAATGTATAGATCTATAGATAGATCATGATAGATTATATATAATATATAGGAAAGATATAGGAAAGAAATATACATGTATTTTATATAGGTATATTATACATAATCTAGGAAACAGATAGAAGGACAGTAGCTAAAGTTATTGATATAAAACTTTAAAGAGAATACTGAAGAATTTACTGATGTTAAATAAAATCTTCAAAATTTGAAAATATATTCTAACACAAATATGAGAGACATGCCCCAAGAGTAGCTACATTCCTTAAATGGGCATGTCTCAGAGAGAGAAAGAATTCATGTAGGTTTTGGCAGTTTGTGACACACACACACACACACACACACTCAATAACAATTACTGAAAAAAGGTACTGTGAAGTTGATAAAGGACAGGAAGTTTTGAGAGGAGAAAAGGGAAGGGAGAAATGTTATTATATTATCATCTCAGAAATAAAATTAAAATAATTTAATGGACTTATCAAGGTATTGGACTAAAGAAAGACTAGAAGATTTTTTTCCAAAGAATTCAAGTATTTTCTTCCACAGGGTCAAAAATTGTTTTACAAGATACATAGCTTTCAAATCAGAATCTGTCAAACTTATTGCACATTCCAGGAGTTCTGTCCAGTGGTTGTAAAAATCCAATGTTAGATACAGAGGTGCTTAGTAAATAGCCACTGAAAGGGAACAAAGATAACTCAAGATATCCTTGATCTCTTGACCAGAAATTTTCTGTCTCCTCATAATCAATCAATAGCGAAGAATCTACAAGCTTTTGAATAGAGGTAGAGATTTTAGGAACTTGTATGTTCCTATATGCATGAGATTGATGTCAACAATGAATGGTTTTCTTATATATTCCCTAATTTGTCTGTTTTAGCTTAATTTACAGCTTATTGCAGGGATCTGTCTTTAAAACATTTATTATTAATGATGGTGAAAAGTTTAAAAAATGGTTACTGTAAACGAAGTCTCCAGTGTGTTGTTTTTCTCATTTTTTCTTAATATTGTGACATTTCAGAGACCCTTTGCACTGTAAGTAGATAGTTGTGTTTTGGATTCAATTGTTTTCATTTCTGATTTATATGTATTTGTGTGTTTCTCTGTGAAAATGTGCCACCTACACTCAGGTGCCTGCATAGTCCAAAGAGGTATTGCATCCTCTGTACCTGAAATTGCAGATTATTGTAAGAACTATTTTCACGTTGGTGCCAGAAACAAAATTTTAGTTCTTCAGAAAAACAGGCAGCACTCTTAACTGCTTAGTAAATGTTCCATCCCATACCATTATGTCTGTTTGCTCAAATGTGCCATAATAATAGGACAAACCAAAGCTAGTCTGACTTTTTTCATTTATGCAGACTCTACAACCTAGCATCAGGGAAAGCAGGACCTTTAACATCAAGTTGTTGTTGAAGTTACAAAAAAATTCTAGTCTTCCACAAATAAAGTCTCAGAAATGAGAATTGCAAAGCCAGGTGAAAGAAAAGGGGCAGCAAGGACACAAATTCCTTTGTGGTAAGGGAAGGAAATGTCTTTGTAGATTACCGATATTGTAGGAAAACAAAGGCTTCATTTACTGGATGGCTATATGCACACTTACAGAGCTTGTAATTGGGGATGATTATGGTTAATGACTCTAGAAATGGGTGCTTTCAAACCAGCAGGACGACATAATTTGTTTCAACCTATTCAGCATCCCTTTAGGCATTTTGCCTGGATTAAACTTAGTCCAGCACTGGATGCAGAGGGAGCCTCTGGAAGCCTCACAGCTGGCTCATATTTGATGGTCTCTCCCACTAGTCAGCCTTTCAGGATGTTCACAGGTGAATTAAACCATGCAAGGATGCTATCAGTTTGATGGCTCAGGCCTTTTCCAGGTTTTAACAAGACTCAAATTTTTATAAAGCCCAAGGAATGTGGTATTCTAATGCATAAAAGGGAATAACCATTGTCCTGCCCTTACTACTCTGTGATTAGTTGTTAGCCAGCATCTGCCAGACTTCATGGTGCAAGAAAGATAGTGTACATGCTAGTATACTATGAGGCAATTTTCTGTAAGGATCCTTGAAAGGTAAGGTAATTCATTAATACAAAAACATGCCCAATTTTTCTTTCTACAACAGAAGGAAACTCCTTGAAGAAAGCCTGATGGTGGAATAAATTCAAGGATATAGATCATCATTAAAAGCCAGCTAAATAGTCAAAATGGAATTTGAAACCTGACGAAATTAGAATTCATAACCATGCATTCTTTCTATAATATGCATTGACACATGGCTCCTCACAAATATAAAAGCATGGTAGAGCGGAGACCACAAATAAAACAAATATTGAGTGCGGGCTAAGGTTCAAGATAATCGTAGTTTTGGAGTAAGAATTATGATTTCCTTCATGTTCCAGTTATATATGTATGCCTCATGAGAGAAGAGCAAATCCATCCATATATTCACTATGAGAAACCACATTTCACCTAGTTTTCAACAGTGATACAGTAGGGTGAGGCTGTGAAGCAAGGTTATCTTAATAATTGCTCATCTCAGTGCTAGGTAAATGATGTTGAGGATTCATGACCCATGTATGGAACAGTGATGTTTGGGTGACATGTAGAAACAAACATCAGGGAAATGTGACATTCTCCAACTGAGACTTTCTGGGGCAATTCTTTTTAATTTTATTCCAAGTGCTTATGAGTCCGTAGGATTATCTTACAAATATTCATCCACATATAATGCAGTTTTAAGTTGATGACCTACACTTCACAGAAAATTTTGGGCAATGTTTTACTCCTGGAATAACAACAGCAATAACGAAATTCACCACCACAAACAACAAAACATTTGAATTTGAACATGTGTTTGTAATTAGTCTGGAATGTCGGATTGGTTGAGTACAGAAACCATCTAAAAGACTCATGGCACATCTCTGGGAATGTGTATGATGAAATACACAGAGAAGATTAATTAAGCATGGATGACGTGTCATGAATGCACATGGTATTATTCTACAGGCTGAATGTCTAGGAGAGAGATGGGAAATTCACCTGCATAGGAATTCTTTTCTCTGTGTGCGTCCAAGCTTCAATAATGAGAGCTGGCCCCATCCAACATACTCTCCTCACCGTGATGGAGGCAAAATAAATACTTGCCTTGTAGAGTTTTTTTTTCCTCAAGTCTTGTACTAGCAGACATAAAAAAAATTAGCCAAAAAATTATTGCTGTGAAGGTATTTTACTTGACCAAACAGGAACATATAGTATTTAAACCTCTGGAATAATTTGGAAACATTTAGAAAACTGGACTGCAAACTGTTAGAATGCTGAAGAATAATCTCTCTAGACATTTGGGTGAATAATAAAAAGAACAGAATGTAATAGGCATATCAACAGTGAACTCCTGAGATTTCTGAGAGGAACTCTAGTGGGACCTTGGTTAGGAAAATACATGCTACCCTTTTACAAACACCCTCTCTCCCTTATCTCCTTACTGATCATTTTCTGTGAGTTAGAATTTAAAGGTAATGGAATTATTAATCTTACAGAGAAAAAGTTAAAGCAGCCTAGCATTCAGGATCTTATCTGAATATTGCAAGAAAAGATACACAGATAAAGTAGGCAATATGTGATATATATCAAAATGCATGCAGGTAGCTTCTAAAATTGTAACTTGTGACATCATAAGCTATAGAGATGCAGTAGAGAGAGACCCAGATATTTAGGGATAAAAGTAGTTTGAAACACCTGTCAGGGGATACCATGAGAATAAGTGGACTCTGCCCATTCTCTTTCTGTTTCCTGATCATCGTAAAGATCTGTGCCATTTTGCTCTCACTACAATGGACTGAAGCCCCAGAACCTTTGAGGCAAAATACATTATTTTTATCTTAAGTGGTTTTAATCAGATATTTTTGTCATACCAGATAAAAATATCATTAAAATAAATTGAGAATTATTGAATACATGTTGGTTAGCACCAAAATACTTGTATTTCTTGTGTGAAAATTAAAAAAAAATGTATTTGGCAAAGTGATTCATTGATCTCAGGATTTAGTGGTTCTACTAATTAGCTGAAACACAATCTTTTATAGGCATGTATAATGCTAATGTGCTTTTTCAGTTTCTTTACACCACATCCTTAAAGCAAAGTTTTAACGAAAACATGAAATGACTGTGAAAGGACGCTGTGTCTTTCAGCTGTATTTTTGCCATAACACAAAGAGGTTGGATTATAGTCTGGATAATTCTCTTCACAGTCTGCTGGATCGAATTCCTGCTGACTACTGTGATCAACCAGAACTACATGAAATATGCTGAACAAAACTCTTCACCATATCACAAGCCAGAGAGCAAAGAAAGCAAGAAGAGAACAAGGCACATAGTACTAAATGGTAGGAAGACTGAGAGAGTGTGAATCAGTTCAACGTATTTCTCAACAATAGACATGAAGATGAGTCAGGGGACAATAGTCCTCAGTGCTGGGAGCGATGATTAGAGAATTAGTTTAAAATTGATTTTAGAAAATTAAAGTCAGGTCTCAATGTTTTAAGTGCTGTGTGCTCAAATCACAAATTGTATTACTACACCCCAATAATTGTGCATTTTATTTTATACTCTATGACATGGGTTTTCTCCTATGTTTCCCAAAGGATCATGGGGCAGAATCTTGATCCCTAGGGCAGCTGTATTTAGAGGTGATAGAACCTTTAAGAAGTGATTAGGGCTATTTTCTGCCATTGACAAGTGCCAGGAAATTTCTAAGCAGGCAAAATATAAGAAAATAGAAGGGAAAATATTTTCAGAAATGTATTTCCGGAGTCATCTCCTTTGTCTTTCCTCCCACAGCCATGGCTCAGAAAAGGGGATTGTGGATGTTGGCCAGATTTCTGTAAAACACTCCTATCATGAGTTTGGACATATGTGTGGCCTCCTTGCTTCTGAGTGTAAGGATATTTTTTAAAAAAATCCTTTAATAGTAAAAGGCAAAGGGCCTGAGCTGTGGCCTGGGACCATGTCAGGGTCCATGGGCCTACCACAACCAGGGTTGGTGTTGATGTTCATGTCACCTATTCCTGTCAAAGGCCATGGGGCTGTCCAGAGTCTGGGCTGCCACCTGAGGCCATACTATACTGTACTATTGTACAGTCATGCTGATCTGAGTGACCTGAGATGTGACCCATGGCCTTAGTGACATCTGGATCCAAGCTGCTCTTGATTGCCATGACTGGGTCCCTGACCATGCTACATCTGAGATTGTGTTGAGATCTGTCACTGTATTATTATATGGCCCATGCAATCTGTGTGTTAAATCATGTGTTGAAAAAAGAGGACCTCCCTGAGCTGGTCCGGGTACTCATAGGAGAGCTGGCTCTCACATTTGGGAAAGACAGTCCTATACCTTACCACCTGCATGGGAGAGTTGGCTTCACTCCACACCTGTGGGGAGTGATCCCAGTGATCCAGATTAATCAACCCAGCTGCCACTAAGACAGAGCTTTGAGTTGGCACTTCTCAATATCCACCCCATCTATGACATGCTAGAGTACTTGAAGGTACTAATCCTGTAGAATCATAGACATAAGATATCCACGACTCAGGGAAACAACAGGATATTGAAGAAGAGTTTTGGTGAGGGTACAGTATTGATAGTATACAGAATCTAGCCTTGAACCTGATTAGCATCTCATCACACAATGGACATTTACAAGTCAAGCTGTTTTTAAAAAAGATAAAGTGTGTAATAAACAGCAGTTCCCTATGCCACTAAGATGAATGAAGACATAATAGGAAGGCAGAAAATATGAAGGAGAAAATGTTCTTTGTCTTTCTTTTGGGGTGTGGGTGGAGTTGTTTGTTTGTGATGGATATTTTATGTATTATTTCCATTTTAGTTTTATTTTTTTTTAAATTTTTCCTTTTGGGGGCACTACAAGAAAAAAGGCTGATATGGAGGGAGTGGAAAATGAGTGGGATTGAGGTGCTTGACGTTAAATTTCCAAAGAATCATGAAAAAGCAGTTATGTCTAAAACATTCTTCAAGAAACCAACTTTTATAAACATAATTGAAAATATGTCTTTGTAGTATGATTAAGTATCTTTTGGGTATATGCTCAAGAGTGCTATTGCTGGATCCTGAGGTAGGTGGAGTCCCAATTTTCTGAGAAAATGCCACACTGATTTCCAAAATGGTTGTACAAGTTTGCATTCCCACCATCAATAAATGAGTGTTCCTCTTACTCCACATCCTCTCCAGCATCAGCTATCATTGGTGTTTTTTGTCTTAGTCATTCTTACAGGTATAAGATGGCATCTCACAGTTGTTTTGATTTACATTTCCCTGATGGCTAAAGATGTTGAACAATTCCTTAAGTGCCTTTTGCCTATTTGAGATTCTTCTGTTGAGAATTCTCTTTTTAGTTCTGTACCCCATATTTAATTGGGTTATTTGGAATTTTGATGTCTAATTTCTTGAGTTCTTTATATAATTTGGAGATGAGTTCATAGCAGCATTATTTATAATAGTCAGAACCTGGAAACAACCTAGATGCCGGTCAACTGAAGAATGGGTAAAGAAAACATGGCATATTTACACATTAGAGTACTACTCAGTGGTTAAAATACACTGACATCGTAAATTTTGCATGCATGAATAGAATTAGAAAACACCATCCTGAGTGAGGTAACCAAGACCCCAAAAGATGAATATGGTATGTACTCACTTGTAAGTAGATACTAGGTATAAACAAAAGATACTGAGCCTATAGTTCATGAGCCTAGAGAAGCTAAGTAACAGGAACTGTAAGAAAAACATATACAGATCTACCTGGAAAGTTGAAATAGACAAGCTCACCTAACAAAATTGGAAACATAAGGGTGGGTGGAAGAGGAAGGAAAATGGGAGGGGCGAGGATAGTCAAGGTGTGGTGTAGGAGTGTCCTTCTGTATTTCTGTTGTTTCCATTGGTTAAATAAAGATACTGCCTTGGCCTGTAGGATAGGGCAGCCCTTAGGTGGGCA
>JAQHUG010000147.1:190994-213063 GCA_028555095.1 Dicrostonyx torquatus | reverse complement strand
AAAAAAATTTTTTTGAGTGAGGTAACACAGACCCAGAAAGATGAACGTGGTATGTGCTCACTCAAAAGTAGATATTTTACTCAAAATTCTTAGCCATCAATAAAATAATCTATTTTTAATAAAAGGAAAAATAATAAAAACTTTTAAATATTGAGATTAAAAATTGTTAATTATAATAAAAACAGAAAATAAAAAGACTTTGATAATCAGTTGCATACTTTTATGTTTTTTATTTAGGTTCACAAAATTTAAGAAAATTACATTGATTTGATTGTCAGAAATGTAAGGTGGAAGAGTCATTTAATAAGGACAAAGATAAGAGTACTACAATGTTAATTATACTGATGCACATTTTGTCAACCGTATTTCATGTTGACCTTGATAAGCTTTCTCTATACAATATCATAGACATACAGAATTGGTAGAATTATGAAATGAGAGAAATTTGGACTGTGAAGGAGATAACTGCTCCTCATTACACAGAGAGTAAGCTGTGGACATGGAGCATCCTAAAATTGCCATACTCTGAGTGACCAGATGGCTATATGAAGCAGGGTCAAAGGGGAATGCTGAGTTGAGGCCTTGCAGATTTTCCCCCATTTCTATTATGGCATCTGAGCCAACTGTGAATCAGGCCTTGAATACTCCCCTCCCTTGCTCCAATAGAGTTTCAGAAAAACAAACGTGTGTTCCTGGACTCATATTGGGTCTTCGCTAGCCTTGTCTTCTTTCCCCAGCTTGTTTTAATGATTGACTCTGAGTTCACTTGTGGCTCTGGTCTTCATTTCTGACAACTTCTATTTAGCAACATGCAGCAGTCTTACACACAGGTTGCAGGAGTGGCTAGGAAGAATTGATTACTGAGTAAACTGGGAGTTCTCTGATATGTCTATCACATACATGTAAGTAAAGTTAACATCAGCAATGATGATGGAGAAAATTAATTTTAACATATCCCCATGTCATTTCATATGACCTCATATGGTTTTTAAAACTATTTCTTTTATATTTTTGAGATTATTATTACACCATTTCCCCCTTTTCCCTATGAAGTCTCACATATGCCATATGGGCCTCTTTGCTCTTTTTTATTATGTGTGTGTGTGTGTGTGTGTGTGTGTGTATGTGTGTGTGTGTGTGTGTAACTGAGGCCTACCACACTTTCCCTGGATGAATGTTGTCTCTGTCAACTCATGGTGAAAAAATCCTGTTCAGAGGCTTCAAATGGGGAGCTCTGACATTTGTAGCAGAAACACTATCATCACAGAGTCCATGTTATTTATTTTTTATAATGAACATAATCAATATTCTTATTAATTTTATTTAGTAGAAATGAAGCTCATTTTAAGGGATTTTAACATTGTGTTTAATAAATAAAACTAGGCAAAACAAACACATATGTATCTTTGTATAAGGAAAACTCACAAAGTTACAAGTCGTTAATCACAGGATTGCACCATATGAAAGTCTGAGATTTGGTTTCTGGGACCTTAAGTTGAGATTTTTTTTTACTATTGATCATAAAAATAATCAATGAATATTAAATATAACCAAACAGGCTTTTGCATGCTTTAACTTGATTTTTGTGCTGTTCTTGCAATTTTCTTTCAGAATTTATGGCAATGGCAGAAAGGAAGTTATTTTCCTTCTCTTGGGGACACTGCAGATTATTGGTAAAAATTAGATATTTATGAGATTTCTGGAAAAATATTGTCAAATTAAATCTTAATAAAACCTTACTAATGTTATTACTCCACCAAGATGGTTTTTCTGTATGCTGTAGAAATGCCCATTTCTGTTTGGCGGAGGTCTGCACACTGACCTTGCCTGTTTGATCACTCATCCACTGCAAAGAGTAAATAAAGCCTCTCTTGTCCTTTCTCTTGTAGTCTCTGGTCCTAAGCAAAGAAATCAGGAATAACAATGGCATAAAATCTCAGCTCAAGAACACCGTGGCTTCACAAAAGTAGATAACATATAAAAATCTATCTTTTATTAAAACAAATAATTCTTTGTCTTCCTGTGAACATGCAAGAAAATTATATATTTTTAATCTACTTTCAGATCGTTCCTAATAGGCAAAGAAAACATACTTATTTTAAGTTTACTATTTATCATCAGAAGTTTCACCCTGGTACTGACCTATTTCAAAACAGTTTTAGCCAAAGGAATCAGGAATTAAAAGAACAAAGAACTGAGTCACTGCCTTTTTCAGAGCCTTGTATTTTATCCTGAGTGTACAGTATTTGATAATAGCATTTGGAGGATTCTGTGTGTGCGTGCGTGTGTGTGTATGTGTGTGTATTCATTTCTCCAAATGTTCAAGAGAATAAAATTAAAAGATCAAAATAATCACTTTGGCCCACAGTTTCAGAGGAGTGAGTCTACTGTTGTTTGACTCCTTTGATTTGGACCTATGGCAGTCCATAGAAATACAGGATAGAGGAAACTGCTTTTGTCATTTAGATATGTAGCAGTGATCTAAAAGAAAAGGTCTAGACCCTCTGCATGCTCTTCAAAGACATGCTGTCCAGTAATTCAGGCCCTCCAGTCACCTCCATCTCACCCTTGGTAGTGTCAAGGTTTGATAGTATGTCCTTTAGCAGGTAGCATTTATGATTCAAATACTAGGATCTTACAAAAAGAAATATATATTTCTTTAGCTAGTTTAAATATTAAAAATTGTTCCCAAACTTAGAATGTGGACTTCTTTCTGACCTTTGGAATATGTGGGGAATCCTATGTAAAACTAGGGTACAAAGGAGATAAGACAAGAATGGGGCATGCAAACGTCAGAATGCATTGCCTGCATGGATGACATTATCAAAGAGTGGATTTAATGTCTGGGGTGTCAGCTTGACTTCATGTCTTTGGAACAGTGATGCCTCAGTACTTCACTGTGGAAGTGCAATGTGAATAATGAGAAGAGGCATTAAAAACAATGAAACAAAATAACCACAAGAGAAAACATCCCATTGCTCCTATCTGAAAGGTAGACCTGGTAAATGGTTCTTTCTAACAGTGAAATTTACCTTAGGAATGAATAAGACATTCAGTAAATATTTGTGATTATAAGTGTCATGTCCAACATTTTTACATTGTGACAGAACAAAAACAAATTGCACACACACACACACATACACACACACACACAATCTCCTAATATTTTAAGTAAATTTATCAGATTTTTATGTTGATTCACACACACACACACACACACACACACATATATATATACATACATACACACACATATATATACGTATATACATATACGTATATATATATATATATATATATATTTGAATGCTACCTATAAGTCATTTGTTGGATATGATTTCACATTTGAAATAAATAAAAATTACATTCTCACAAGCAGCTGCAATTTAAGGCATTGTTTAGATAAGTGTCCTTCTTTTGAAATACTGGAAGATGTATAATGAAATTTTTACTAAAATATGTCCATGATAGGGGACACCAGGAGGCAAAGAAAAAAGACTACCCATTACCCACAGCTCATATTCTCTATTTGCGGAAGTTCCCAGGCACAATAGATGGTCCTACAGGTAGGTTCTTGTTATAGACTTTCTAATTCATGAAGGAAATTCTCAGTGGGAACTCTTCCTCCTAATTATGCAGGTGAAAATTTTCTAAGACCTGGAGGTTTTGTCCGAACCTATGAGTAGTGAAAAGATTGAAATATATAGTATTGATTTCCTTTGTTTATTTTTAGTAAAAGGTGGGAGCCAAGCTTCTGTGTCAAGTAGGGAACATTAAGTGGTTAAATACTTTAGCTCCGTCTGCACTTCCACCCCACCCCATAGAGCTTTCCTACCAGCTTTTTTCAACACCAAAGTTGCCTTATCATTTCACCAGCCTTGTTCACAGCTATTCCTGTATTCTTCACTAGTGCAGCTCCATCTGTCACAACTTTTCATTGATACAGGTGTTAAAATATCAATTTGAAAAAAAAATTGAAACTTGATTTTTCTGATGCTTGACTATGGGGTACCATACTCTAGCAACAATTATAATTTTATAATGATCTCTTGAGATACCTTAAATCTGGGCGAGGAAAAAGCATTAGTCTTAAATATGAAAAGTATTAACTATTTTTATGCACGGTCATTAAAAATAGCCTCTGTTTTTTTTTTACAATACCTTTTTATCATTCACAACTATTGATGACACAAAAATAAAAGATGTGATGAATAAGAGAAATACCATATAAAATAAAATTATTGTTCTGAAATATCTTATAATGTGCAATGAATATAAAAATGAGAGCAGTTTTTGGTACATTTGATAGTTACTATAGAACAAATATGGAAAAACTTGATGGGACCATAACTTCTTCCGGGCTCCAGAAATGGGTGAAATAGTTTCTCATCAAGTTTGTGGGATGCTTGTTTCTCAGTTGGGTGTCAAGTAGACTGACCGCTGACTGTGTAGGAAGAAGTTAACAGAAGCTTCATTTTAGGAAGTTCAAACTTCACCCTCAAAGTAAAAGTATTTGCAGAGAGTTTTTAGTTGAAAAGCATGGACAATAATTCCACATAGGATTCACAGGAAGGTCTACAGGTATCTCTAAATGCTTTGGATGTGGTGCTGGGTGGCTTCGAACATATATAATTGATTTTAATGATGAATGAACTAATTTATAATTACCAAAGTTTAATAACATCAACTTCTAATTGGGTAGAAAAGTTTAACCATAATTACAAGTCTGTTACAAAGATATTTTGCTATTCATGTTTATAGGTGAAGTTATTAAAGATAAAAATGCTACTAATAATTATAATAAGAAGTTTAGGATAATAATTAATTGTGAGTTGCTAAAATGAAGGTTTTTCATACAGAAACAAAAGAATTTTCCTTGCACATGATTTTGAGAAAGAATTCTGTGGATCGCTTTGGATTGCTTGAAGTTTACCTCAGAATTCAGAGTGTTGTCATATCTTAAGAACCTTTACTAGAATGCAAGTTGCTTCATAGATGCACTTTTAAAATTTCAAAATGCAGATCGTTACACCATAGTACTCCATCAATGAATAAATACCCTATTGCATTATGAAATTAAATCTTGAAACATGCAAAAGTTTTTACTGACATGTAGATATAGATCCATATTTGTATAATCTTATTTTCAGTTAATTATTTTAATCTGATTTCATTAATCACCTAGTGACTATCATTTCTCCTTTAAAACTTATTACTTTCATTACAGTCAACAATAATTTTCACATACTAATAATTCTGAGTTCCACCAGTGATGCTTATTTATTTATTGTTTACTTTGTAGAACAAGACATCAAACTTAACATCTTTCTCTATTTTATTTTTTTAAGGATCTTTCTTGTTTATGTGAAGCTCACCATTATAGTTGTACTGTGTGGCTAACGAGACCATGGCACTTACATACCTCCATCTTTATCTCCCAAATGCTCATATTATGGATGAATATTGCCACATGTGACTTTTGCATTGGTGCTGAGAACCAAATGAGATTTATATGCTTTCAGAGAATTAATTTTACCCACTGACCAATCCCTGATGCTTGTTATGAATGAGATTTCACAAAAGGCAAAACTCCAGTAAGGGTATTAAGTAAAAATAGTTGACTTTAGACCCACACCGGAAAAAAAATGTTCTGTGTGCATGAAGGGTGAAATGAAATGTCAAAATTTTGTTTAGGACAGCTTAAAGTTTCTACATCATAGCTAATACTTTTGAGCAGCTGAGCATCACTTTACAGAAAGCTTCATGAAGGTAAGCAGCAGGCACTACCTTTACCATGTACTCTTGGTGCTAGGATGGAAGATGACTCAAAGCAGATGTTCAGCAAATGTCTGTGGACAGCTTGACTGATTCACTACCTCCATATGGCACCTCCCACTAAGCAAACTGGTTTTTCAGTTTATAGTTTTCTGTCACATTTTAAAAACATGGTATTATTTGTTCACAACAGACATACTTTTATAGTCCCTTTTCTAAGTGAAATATTTTCAGTCCTCTCACGGAAGAATATTCATGTAAACTTTAACAAAATAAATTTAGAATTGATATTTTATTGACAATATATATCTGAGAAAATTGGAAAGGAATAAATAAAATGAATTCTATTTCTGGATAGGTTAAAAACAACAACAAAAAGCAACCCTTGGTTTTCACATCATAGGGAACTAGCTTCATCTGAATATATAATGTGTTCTTCAGAACACCTAAACTTATCTCTATACTAAATACATTCTTTACATATATTGGCTTGGGTAAGGCATATAAAATAATTTGAAAACCCTATGACAATATTGAATAAATGTGTAGACCATTGTTAAACCCCAGAGCACAGTGATGGTGAAGATTAGTTCATGCCATAATTAAGCTTGTGTGTATTTAAATTAGAAACAAGATTCTATGTGAGATACTTGGCACTATAGCTCTGTTTTTGTAAATATTGAAATAGGTCGATTTATTATTTTAAACATGATCTTTTATCTATTCTTTGGTAATTTAACATCATGCACCCTGATTCTACTCATTTTCCAGATTTTTCATATCTGCCCTCATCCCCATCTTGTCCCCTCCAAAAGGAATACCTAAAAAGAAATAATGAAAATGAAAATAAGAAAAAAATACAAATAAAAATATTAATTAACAAACAAAACAAATCTCCCTATGGGAAAAAAGCAAATAAATAAACAAGGAGTCTTGGCTTCTCCTTCTTTCCCACTTCTCCACCACCTCTCCAGGAGTCTCAGCGGCACTGGGAGCTGCTGTGTGTCATGCAGTGTTCCCTTTCATCCATACAGTTTTACTTTCAAATGTCCATTGTGTAATTGTTGGTCAGGTTCAAGGCCTCTCACTTCTGGCACACCACCAATACTGGGACACTGATGATTATCCTCTAGAATATTCTGCTGTTGTCACAAGTCATGGAGATTTGCAGCTATGGTTCTGCAGTACCAGTATCTTCACGTGAGCTCCAGCACTTCAAAGATGGGTAGTTCCTGGGAAGTGCTAACTCAAAGCCCTGGATGTGTGCCTGGGTTGTAGCTGAGCTGGTCAGTTTGGGTCACTGGAACCACATCCCTCAGGTGAAGAATGGGGGCAGCCTTCCCGAGTGTATGGGGCAGACCTCTCTCTTATGAGGGTCCAGCTCATCAAGGCTCTCATACTACAACACATGGTTCAACTCATGTTTCATATGGGCTCCTGTGGTAACACGGGCAACAGAAATGAACACAAACCCTAACAGCATCAGGACCACAGATGTAGACATCGCCATCAACAGCAGTTTTGGCTGGTTGTCACCATTGCTCTTGGTGGCAGCACAGGGCTCAGATCAGCATGGCCCCAGCAGCAGCTCCTCCCTTGGATGCTAGTACGACTTCAGGTGACAACCCAGACTTTGGGCATCTGCATGGCCTTCATTGGTAATTGGAGTCATGACATCAACAAAGACCCTGGCTGCAGTAGGTCCATGGGCCCCAGACCAGGCCCCCCAGTCACCATTCTTTCCCAGGTATCATCATGGCTCCAAGTGGCAGCATAGGACACCCTGATCTGCATGGCCCTTGTAGGAGGATGACCCTTGGGCAACAACATGGCCTCTGATGTTAGTTCAGGTTGCAGACATCTGTAGGACATTCAGTGGTGTCAGGATCCATGGACATCAATGTGTACTCTGACTGTGATAGGTTCAATGGCCCAGATATCACCTACAGCAGCAGCTCAGACCCTGACAACACCATGGCCCTGGGTGGCAGTGCAGGTCACTCAGATTCACATGGCCCCAGCAGCAGTGTACCTTGGATCCCAACAAGGCCACACATGTTTGCCCAGAACCTGGGTAACCTTGTGGCCTATGGGGACAACATGGGCCGTCATCAACACAGACACTGGCTGTGTTGTAGCAGACCCAGACATGGTCCTTGGATGTCATCATGGTCCTAAGTGGCAGTGCAAGCCACTCAGATTGGCATCACACCAGTTGTAGGATGGTCCCTGAAAATACACATGGCACCAAGTGGCACCAGGCATTCTCATGGCCTTTAGAGGTTTTACAAGAGCCATGGATTAACACAGACCCTGTCAGAGTCCAACGCTGCAGCTTGGGCTGGATGTCACAATGTCCCTGGGTAGTAGAGCAGGGAATCTGATCTCTATAAGCCAGGCATCCTCACAGCATTTGGTAGTAATAGGAGCCACAGAGAACGTAGATAACAGTGAAAACTCTAAAAGAGACATACATGGATCTAATCTACATGGGAAGTAGAAAAAGACAAGATCTCCTGAGTTAATTGGGAGCATTGGGGCCATGGGAGAGGGTTGAAGGAGAGGGGAGAGTGAGGGAGGGGAGCAAAGAAAAATGTAGAGCTCAACTCTTTATTGAGAAACTCTTCTGGATATTGTTGTAAGTTGTGTGAATATAAAACTGATCTGTACAAAAATATATGTAAGCTTATAAGTTTATTTTTTTATGACAACGGATTTAGGGATAAAGGAAGGATCTAGGGAGATGACACAGTGAATGAATTCAAAATCACCTTTTCTTACTGCTCCAGAGGGAAAATAGATCTCTCTTTCTAACCATTTCCAGGCTCAGTTGATGCCTATTATGGCTTTGATGCATATCAATACAGATTAATCAGAAGAAATCACATGCATTTCTTAATATAAGCTTAACATGACACAGGAGTCTTTACAAAAAATAATACAAGGAAGAGAAATTGTGTCATTTATGGACTGGTATGTAGAAGAAATGTATATGAAGATTAAAATTGTATGATTTAGGGGAACTAAATTTGTAGAACCATAGGAAAACTTGTGGTTTCATTTCCTCCCTTTATATGCTTGATGCATTCTTCCTCTGATGAAAGGAAAAAAACCCTCCTAAAATGAGAGTGTTATAGTATACTACAGGGCTATGCCCAATTAGGTATTGTGGTACTCTTTGGAAGGAACACAGCAATGTAATGGAAAGAGGGATTTGAGTTTTCTGCTGTTTGCCTAAAGTCAATATGTCTTTTATGGTGTGAATCTGGGAATACACAACTCACTATGAACAGGGAGCCTGACAGTAGATTTTCACTACTCCCTCTTAAACTACAAGTCCAACCCCAAATTCATCTCCATCTCTGTACATGACCTTTCTTCTGTCTTCTGCCTCCATTCCCAGGACACAAAGCAGATCCTGGTGAAAAATTCTAACTTCCTTTCTCCTGTGATTATCTACCAATATCAATGGTCTTAATTCCCAATTTTAAAAAGGTACAGTTCAACAGAATGGGTGTGAAAATTATATATTCAATTTTCCTACATCCAAAAAATAGGTTTTACTATCAGAATAGACATCACCTCCTAAAAAAGGGTGGAAAAAGATATTCAAGCAAATGGAATTAAGAAGCAAGCTGCAGTAGCCCCCTAATATCTAACAAAACTAACCAGAAGTGGTAGTAAAGGACACTACATAATCATCATAGGAAAAATACACCAATAGGACATTGAAAATCTTGACAACTATGCACCAAACAAAAGGGTACCCAAATTGTAGGATGGTATAGAGGAACTGAGAGGAGCATAGGAAGGGGAAACTGTAATCAGGATACAGTATGTAAGAAAAAAATATTTTCGATAAAAACAAAACAAAACCTGTAGGTGCGGGCCATGTACTGCTGCCCGGCTAGCTTACCCCTGAAATAACCACACAGAAATTGTATTAATTAAATTATTGCTTGGCCCATAAACTCTAGCCTTTTTTTAGCTAACTTTCACATATTGATTCAATCTTTTTCTAATAATCTAGGTCATGGCTCACCAGGCAAGATTCTAACCAGCGTCATTCTCAGACAGGAGTTTCATGGTGTCTTTCAAATTGTTCTTCTTCCTAGCATCCTGTTCTGTCTACTCTACCTACCTAATTTCTGTCCTATCAAAAGGTCAAGGCAGTTTCTTTTTTCAACCAATGAAAGCAACACAAATACAGAAGGACCTCCTACACCAAAAATCCTCAAACAACTAAACTGTGAGCAGATATAAGTCAATTGTCTTTTCAACCTAATTGTCTGGGAGTCATTGTCTAACAAACTCAGAGGCACATTTCTTGAAACTGTGTCCTAAAGTCGCTTAAGATGACTTTTGTATTTTGATGAAAAATTCAAAATGTTTAGGTATTTTTTAACACACAGTTGTGATATGAATCCCTGTGACTTTCATGAATACCTGAAGAACAGAGACCTTTCAGTACACATCTGGACACATGCTGGTCCAGATCCGCACAATATGATTTATCTTACGAAAGTCTTCTCTACCTGAGCCTCAAGCTTCACTCATTTGTTAGTTATAATCAAACATCATTAAGGAAATAATAGAAATACTCTCTTCCCATGACTTTGACCAGAATATGAATTAAGGCTCAAAGTTGAGTAGGTTGACTTCTATAGGAAAAGGAAATATGTGTGAGACACAACACATGTTAGTTTTTAGGACTATATCTTTAAAATCACGAGAGTCAAAAGACAGGCAATATAAATATGCTTAGGAAAAACATTGGCTCTCACTTGTGATTTTACTTTTCTTAATTTCATACTTGGGAGATTAAGTTTCTTTCATTCAGTGAGCCTAAAACATGCCATATTATTGATATTGTTGAAATAAAGTAAGAACATATTGTGCATTTGTCAAATTAATGTTCATAATAATATATTGAAATATATCCAGAAATTCTTGTAGTTTGGAGTTATTGTCTAATATGTCAAATCACTGTTTGAAAAAATATTTTCTCGTATATTATTATGATTGTCACTATTGACAGATAATGGCCTTGATAATGTCCATATTTTGCAGTTATCTAGAAACTGAAAATAAATGTCTAGGAAATAAAAAAAAGAGGAATAGCCTGTTTAGTCAATTCCTTGGCTTTTCTCAAAAGATATCTAGACTCTCAAAGACTCCACTCAGTTCCATTATTATGATGATCATTTTATCTGAAGATGTTTGCACTGTAACTGATGACTTTGAGGCTGAATAAAAAGCAGAACAGTAGAAATTATAAACATGTCGGTCATGGAAAGAACATTTTGTATCTCATGCATGACTGCAACATCCTGTACCGTTTCTTAGTTTTGCTCATTTTGAAGATGCTAACTCTTTAATGGAAGAGTCAAAATGAGTGTGCAGGTCTCCTACAATTATCATGACTTTCTTACCACTATATTTAATATTACATGATTCCTCTCAATTTAACCTTCATGAGCTTTAATAGGTCCTACCAGAAAGCTGATAATACATGTTCAGTAATGGAAGTTCCCTAGATGTATTGCGTATAGGTAATACTTTGGAATTTCTAATTTTATTGCTTGCCATTTTTAGATCTATGTGATTGAAAAATATGGGAGCTAGCAAATGTTTCTAAATTTTAATGCATGCTACTTTTATTTGTTGTGGTCAAACAATAGTTTCTTCATTTAGAAAAATAACCTTCCTTGGATGTGTTATTATTTCTTGAGTATTTCTTAAGGGTTGTGTGGGATTCTTTGTTTGTAGGCTCAGGGTAGGAGGTAAAAATCCACCTGGTTTGTGCTGCCTGTTTTTCACTCAGAGAAAATAAGTGATTCTAAAAATAATAGGCACACATGATGATCAAGCAAAAGACCAGAATTTTCTTTTCTGAAAATTGCAGGGTGAGTTATATTCTATGTATGTTTTGATAACAATATCTACAAAACTGACCTGTTATTCTCCATTTTTTCTACATCTTTTATCTCTCCTAACATTATTTCCTATGGAGTTCCTTGAAAGAATGTTTAGTTTCCTGTATACAAGGTTTTTTAGAATTCTTAGAAGACTGACTACCCTAATGAAAATATAAATTAACTCATAAAACAAGGAATTACTTAATTTTCCCACTTCCTTGAATACTATTCTTTGCCAAATTTATCCATTTTACATTTTGTAAATAGTAGTTTGGTTAGATCAAAATTTGTAGTCCTTCCTTTTTCTAAATTTCAATTTCTTGACCCTTTCAATTTTTGACTCTTCAGCTCATTAATTACTTTGTCAAATGCACTACTTGGAGGTCACTAATTTCCTCTTGTCCTTGTTCGGTATGCCATTGTTGAATTGTAACTTTCATAATGGCTGATGATGTAGTTGCTGTTGATTGTCCTTTTGGTACCTTCCCTTAGATTGGTCTGCTCTAGTCTCCTATCATTCCTGTTATTTTATTTTCTTATTATTCTGATTGATAGGAGTTTAAAATAAATGATAAATATTAAACTTTTATTGTCTCTTTGTTTAAAGATGACTTGAATTTTGTTCATTGGAAAAAGAATGATATAGAATGTTGCCTGGTTGATGACATAGACTTTGGAAACCACTGTTTGATATAAATTTTAAGCTAATTCATTTTATTTATAGTCTTCCTACAATTACAGTTTTTCCCTCTTTCTTGCTTGAATTTAGAAACATTTTTAGGAAGAATTTCTCCTCATCTTTGTTTTTCTGCATAGTGCTTCTTAAATCTACTTTGTTATTGGAATCGATTCAAGACTGTATCAAAGAAAATATTTTCTGAGAGAAATAAGGCTGACTTTGTCTCTTAACTGTTTAAGATGTACACAACAGACACTAAATCAGGTGATCACTCATTATAAGTTGAAATTATTTAAGATTTTATTAGCCTAAATATCTGTTCTATGGATAGTACAGTCCATTCTACAAGTGTTTTAATTATCTTATATCATAATTTATTTGCAGGCTATTTGTAGCATTGTTAGTTCAATCAAATTAGTTTTGGACATTTATATATTTCCACAGTGGGAGAAAAAATAATCACCTCTACTGAACTGTGACAAGATTAACACTTTTGAAATTTTACATTCGTCTGAAATGAATTAATAAGAAAAGTAATTTTTCACTACATAGATTATATCTTATCATTGCAACCTTCACCACTATGTAAAAAAGAGATATGACACATATCAAAGTGAATAAAACACAAATGTGGAGCTAAATTATTTATTACAAAATGAAAACCTAAATAATCACATATTTTTGATTTTAGGTAATTACATGTAATGTTGCTATGATGGCTCCAGTGTTTGCTTCAAAGGGCAGCCCAGTATGTTTTATTATTTACTAGTATATAGTATAGACATTTTCCAGCACAGATAGTGGCTTTGAGGCTTTGCCCCTTCAAGGCATTTCTAATACTCAGTAAGGTAAATTTCATTGGGATAGAGGCTTGCCTAGATTTTGGTTGCAATTTTCATGGAAAATACTGATACAATGCTATGTTTATTTTCTCCTTGAAAACATCCACTTGTGAGAGCCCTGTTAAAGTTTCTTATTCATTTTTACGCTTGATGAAAAAAAGATTCTTTCTCACATAATATATCCTGATTACAGTTCTCCTCTCTCCAATCCTTCCAGTTCCTCTCCACCCCTTGCCTCTGGATCTATTCCCTTTCTGCCTCTCATTAGAAAAGAACTGGTTTCTAAGAGATAGAAACAAAACATACAGAATAAAATGGGACAAAATAAACTATTACATTGAAACTGTATAAGACAAACCAAAAGAAAAAAACTATTCCAAGAGAAGACCCAAGAATCAGAGATCCACTTGGTGCATACTCAGGAATCCTGTAACGACTTAAACTCGAAGCCATAATATCTACACAGAGGACCTGGTGCAGACCATGGCAGGTCCAGTGCATGCTGTCTCATTGAGTTCATATGAACTCATGTTTACTCATATGTTTGCTCATGTTTATTTATAGGGTCTTATTCTTCTGGTGTCCTCCATCCCGTCTGGCTCTAGCACTCTTGTGTTAAGTTTCCTGAGCCCTTTAGGAACAGTTTGATGGAGTGATCTCATTTATGGCAATGTGTTTTAAGGTTTCTCTTTCTCTCTCTGCATAATATCTGGGTGTAGGTTCTGGAGTTGTTCCTATCTGCTTTAGGAGGGCGTTTCTGCAATGGGAACAAATGGCCAAAGAAGGCACTGACCTATGAGAAAAGCAGAATGCCATTAAGAGTTATTTTATCACTATTTTATTTCTCATTTCCATTTTTAGCCCAGTAGTAGTTGGGTTTACCCTAGATCCCTTTGGCTTATATTCTCTGGTTCTTAGTCACCCACGCAATGACATTTATTGTTCCATCTTGTGGAGTGGGTTTTATATGAAATCAGTTATTCATTGGCTATTCCCATGAGCTTTGTTCCACCATTGACCTAGCATAACTTGCCCATAGAACACCACTGTATATAAAAAGATTTGTGGTTTACTTGGGGTTTCCGTTTCTCTATTGATAACATGTAGAATTCTGGTGAATTTTAAAAGTGAATTGGCCTTTCTTTTTGTCTTGTTGTAGTTTTTAGCACACTAGGCACATGAGATCTTTATCAGTTACATACTTAGAATTGTAAATAAACCAGTATTCATTTAGATTTCCATAAAAATTAGATAACTTACTATTTTGCAAACCAAATTATAAATACTTTTAAATTCATTTTCTCTATTTTGCACACTTTAAGAAAACATTCTTTTTAGTAACACTTTTATATTAATTTTAATTATTAGTTATTTAGTATTTAACCATTTGTTTTTTTGTTTATTTATTTATTCATCTATTTGTTTGTTTATCTGCAGCTATAAAAGTTATAGATTGACTTTCAAGACTATGTTCTTTCCTCCCACCCTGTGGGTGCCAAGGATCAAACTTTGCTTTTCAAATGGTTTTTCTGGCTAAGCCATCATACTGGACTTAAACAGTCTTTACATGCTCCTTAATAGCTTCAAACTTCCTCTAGAGAAGTCAGAATGAGGAACATCCAGTCACACATATATGCAGAAAAAAAACAAATATTAATTTGTGGATTGACTCTCAGAACTCATTTTCTTAATTCATTTTAATCTACAATCTCTTCCAAAAATGTCTTTAATTTATTATTTTTGACAACTACACTCTTCCATTAAAATATATTGAGAAGATCATATAGGACATACATCCCTGGAAAACTGTCCCTCTGTCCACCAGCAGCCATTAATTGCTAATAGCTCCTCAGTTAATGGTGGGACTTGTCGTTTCTCTCTAGGTCTATTCTGGGATTTTCGTCTGCCTTGATCTTGGACATGTAGTTACAGCCACTATCAGTTCATGTATGCAATAGCCTTATCATATTGGGCAAATACTGTTTCTTTGGAATTATCTACTACTTCCAAATTTAATGGTCTTTCTATTGCCTCTTCCATGATCCTCCAAGAGCCTTGAGAGGTAATGCGATATAGATATATCCTTTAGAGCCAAGCATGACACATTCACTTATTCTTTTCACCCTGACCAGTTGTGACTCTCTGTTATAAACACCATTTACTGAGCAAGTAGTTTTCTGATGAGTACTGAGAGATGCACTAATCTTTGATTGAAAAGAAAATGACATAAAGGGAGTGAGTTTATTACTATAGCTTTTAGGAGAATAATAACACTAGATTCTCTACTAGGGCTATGGCCTTGCTGACATAAGTGTTTGGGTGCATAATATGGATTATATCTTGGAGAACATACTTTAAATCCTCATTCCTGGCCCTGGGTTTGTTATTTGATTGCTAGCTGATGTCTGATAAAAAGCATTGTTCCTCCATTATCGGGTAATTCACTTTAAACTACTTTTATGAATATGATTATTTTAGAAAACTATAGTAGAAGGTTGGCATATCACATGCATCTTCAAAGGGAATTAATGAAAATTGTCTCTCTCTCTCTCCACCTCTGTCTCTACCATGTCCTCTTATTCATCACCCAGCAATCTCTCTTGTTCTTTTATTCCTCATCTTCCCTTCATTGGCTTTCTCTCTCACCTTGCTTTAATTATCCCTCCATTTCACCTGATGATTTTACTGACTTCTATCAGTGTTCCAATATAAAGTACACAGCTAAGGAGTGAATCCTAGCATCTAAGTATGAGAAGGAACAAAATAGTTATTTTCAGCTCTATGCAGTTGCGTGTGAATTTCATAATTTTATGTCTCTTTACAGATGACTAATATCTCTTTGTATATATGCATCAGGTTCTCATTATATACTCATCAGTTGACAATATCTAGACTTTTTTCATTTCTTTGCTCCGGTAAATTAAGCAGTCATGAGCATAGATTAGAAAATATTACTGTAGTATTGTTACTACAATGGGACTTTTCTAAGGAATAATATATAGAAATTATATGCTATCTTTATTTCTAGTTTTGTTGAGGAACTTCCATATTAGTGTCTATAGTGGCTGCACCAGTTTTTAATCTCACCAAGAGTGAACAGATGTTTCCTTTGTCCCATATCCATGCCATCATTTTTGGTTATTTTTGTTTGAATGATAGATATTATGACTGGCAGAAGTTGAAATCTGAAAGTAATTTTAATTTACAGTTCACTGGAGGCTAAGGATGTCGAACATATAAAAATATTTAGGACATTTGTTTTTCTCTTAAGAATTTTCTTTAGTTATAAGCACTGAGTTTTAATTAGTTTGGCTTTTCTTTTGGTGTTTAGCTTTTTGAGGTCTTTGTATATTCTAGGCACTGATCACTTGTCAAATACATAATTAGTAAATATTTTTCCCATTCCTGTGGGCTATTTACTAAAGACTTTGCTATAGCCGGTTGTGGTGCTGCACGCCGGTAGGATTTGCTGAAGGAGATAGAGGCAAGAGGATCACCAGTTTGAGAAACAAAAAAGAATTTGCTGTGATGAAGCTTTTCAGGTTCTTACACTCATTAAATCAATTGTTATTCTTACTACTACTGGAGTCTCACTTAGAAAATAATTTTTTGTGTCTTTGTCTTAAAGTATATTCCCTAACTCGTGCTCCATAAATTTTTGGGTATCATGCTAAAGTCCTTGATGCATTTGGGGTTGAGTCTTGTGTAGGGTGAGAGAGGACAATCTAATTGTACTCTTCTACTAGTAGCTACTCAATTTGACTAGGACTGTTGGTTGAAGATGCCCTCTTTTGTTCATTGTGTATTTTTAAATCTCTTCATCAAAAATCAGGTGACTCAAAGAACATGGGCTTCTACATATGTTATCCTATCTATTTTATTAGTCAATGTGTCTTTTTTATCTTAGAAAACTGCAGATGTACAATCAGAGGCATTACTTGAAACCAGAATTGGTAATACCTCTAGAAGTATTTTGTTGTCTCAGTTCTTTTGTGTTTCTGTATGAATTGTTAAGAGTTGTCTTCAGTTTTTGAAGAATTATATTTGAAATTTTGACTTTGATTGCATTGAATCTGTAAATTGATTTTTATTGGATGGCCATTTTCATAATATTAATTTTTCCAATTCATGTTTATGTGAAGTCTTTCCATTTTCTAGTATTTTATTCAACATATATCTTTGGTGATTAAAATTTTTATTGTACCATTTATTAGTATCCATCCAGTGTCTTCTACTTATGAGAGTTTCAATTGTTGTCTGATTATTATTGTGTCATAATGAGTTGTAATGTCTAATCAAGCTTCAGCGTTACTTATTTCTAAACAATCCTCCTTTTATGTTAAAAATGGAAGAAACAAAAGATCCAATTTGCATAATGCTTTAATGTAGTCATGCAGAGTAACATGATTCACAAATAACCAACTTTGTTAAAGATAATAGTGTGCTAATTTATACTGAGTGCTCTGTTATATTCTTTGATGTTGGGGGAGAGACTGTAGAAAAACAGATGTTTTCAAGGAATTTGGGACAATTAATGCAACGAGAGAAAAGGGAAAAATAATTTTTAAAGAACTATTTAAAGACCGTTTAAGGGAGAAATACTCAGATTAGTTGTAATACAGGAACGAAGATTAACAGTCACTCAGGTACTTTGGACATATGTATCTAGTGTCTGTCATTTTCTGAAATAGCTCTGAAAGCTTATGCTGTGTGGAACACAGTCCAACAGTTGTTGAACTCCAATGGAAAGAAAAAGTCTGATATTATAGGAAAAGTCTGTAAGAAAGAGATTGATATACCTATAGCCTTTACTTAGATACAACATTCTCTAAGAAGTCTTATGGCAAGAGCAAGTGCATGAAGTGTAAAATATTAATAGCTTTATCTCTTCAGCTTTTTATTACAGGATCCTGAGCAATAGCCTATATACCTGTATTCTGTTTTGAACCATGGACAATTAGACATGTAATATCTACTTCAGAAAGATTTATGAGGGAAGTTGAATCAAGATAGTTTGGAATTCTTTGTAAAAGAGGTATTATATATAAAATATGTAAGATGGTGCTATACCATGTATTTAGGAAACTATTTGGTATCTTCTTATGACTGCTAATGCCATTTACCTCATCAGAGATCTGCATAAATTTTTCTATAAAAGACAACATACTAAAACATTTGACTTTGAAGACTATATCGTGATCATTATACCTACTCAACTCAGGTTGAAGAACAGAAACAGTCTATAGATACTATGCAAATTTAGTGAGGATAGATATTTTCTAATAAACCATTATTTACATAAGGAATAAGAAGTAGTTTAGTGAATGATAGTCTACAAAATCAAATAGTAGGTCCTTTCCAATTAAATTCTATATCACCTGCAACAATATTAGCTGAGAAGAAACCATAAACTCTAGAATCCAATGGTGAGAAATGTAGGACTTCCTGTTCATAAATCACGAAGAATATTAAATTGCTAACACCACAATATGATGTACACATCAAATATCTACGTACCTGGTCCTGCCTAGAAACTTCTAAAAATTAATCAACTAGAATCTTACCCTTGACCTAGCAAATCAGCAGCAGCATTTCAATAAGATCCTTCGAAGATTCAAATGCACATAGACTTTGAAAAGGTTTGAGAGTCGATACAATTTTGACATGTGATATTGACTAAGAACTCTGTACCAAGGAACCAGTAATCATTTGTGAGAAATAAACTTCTAGATCTCGAGATCTCTAGATCTAGATCTCGAGATCTCGCAAAAATTTGTACAAAGTATTTGGAAATCAGCAGTTCATAAAAAAATCTGCATTCCTTAATCTTTTTATCAAATTATTTTCAGTTCATTTTTGGTTTATTTTTTAGTCTCTTTGCATTTATTTGGCGGCTGAACGTAATTTATTCCTCTGAGGAAAATTTCCCTGTCTAGCAGTGCTCTCCTGTAGATTGTGATGATTATGAATATTGACTCTGAAACTGAACCACTTGGTCTAGTTTTCTGGCTGTACCATTCACCAGCTGTTTGGTCTTGGGAAGGTTATTTAATTAATCATCTGTTTCAGTGCCTTCTAATAGAGAGAATAATAACTTATCTCATTCTGAGGATTAAATGTGTTTATATATTTAAACAATATCTGACACATGGCAAATACTTATAAGTACTAGAAACACTGGTAGCTTTCAATTCCCATCACCTTTATAATTCTGGCTCTCTTTATATATTCAGTTGTCTGAGTTTTTGCAGCATTGATGGATCTTTGTGGGGAATAGGAATTAGATAGCCATGTAATGCAACACATAGCAAAAAGGATATGTTGTCTGCTACAATTATAGAACTATAGTCTCAATGATGGAAGAATGTAAGGGTCAAATAAGGCTAGAAAGAGGTCTCAGCGTGTAAAGACGATTTTTGCCAAGCACAACCACTAGAGTTCCCTGCTGGAGACCACATGGTGGAAGGGGAGAGGCCTTTCCTGTATATATTGTCCTTTCATCTCTTCACATGTGCTATGGTCTCACACACACACACACACACCCAACCCCAGCCCCCCCCCCAAAGACACACAACAACAGACTTGAATCTAGTCCCAAAGCATAGCTGATGCTACCAAATCCCCAAACTCAAGCTAAGTAAAGTCTTAAGTGAAGATCAGCAAATGACGCTCAGTGTGCTAAAATTAACTTTTTAAAAGAAAGTTTATTTTAACACAGTCTGTCTCGGTTTTTAATTATTATCACTGACTACTTTTGCATTTTAATGGAAAAGTTAACTACGCCAAACACCTCATGGTTTATTAAGTCTAAAACGTCTAGAATTTGCAAGTTGCTGGAGAAAACTGATTATTGGACATGAGGACATGTGGTGTAAGGTCTATGACATTTCGAACAGAACATGGTCAATGAATATTATAAATACCGAGAAGAACCTAGTTGGAAACATCTTTATTTTCCAGGATAAGCATTAGGTCCTAGTGTACAAATGGGCATTGTGCCACAAATGCCAGAGTACTCAGAGAGTTTGCGGTTATTTTCATTACTCAGTCACTTAGCTTGCTTTCTTAAAGAATGCCTAAAACCACATACAAATTGCACCTGTAGTAAGTAAAAAGTGTCTGATTTGGAGTGGGTTCTATTGATTTTGATGAAAGGGGAAAGTTGGCAGAGAGCTTGAGAATTATCCCCAAGGTTAGAGTGCCATGGTTATCTTTCCCAAATCCAGGTATATGACCTCATTTAAATAACATGAAACTATGTGGTAATAACTCATAGATACAGCATAGAAATCTTTATTTGGAAAGTCCTATAAACACAACATTCAAAGGCCAGCATTACATATTTGGCTTGTTTTGGAAAATAACTTGAGTTTACTAATGCATTTTCCTATAACTTGAATACTTAATAAAAATATTTAGTAAAACCAAAAAAAAGGAACAGTTCAAGTTCAATTTGTTCTGAAAATCCTTTCTGTAATCTTGCAGGCATAATTAGTCATCCTTCTCACTGCAAGTGCAGAAGATCAAGCTTTAATCCCAGAAGAAAGTGGACACCAGGAGGAGAACGCCAACATCGCTGCAGGATGTTGTCTAGCAGTGGCAGCCTTCTGCAAACAACAAGCCAACGTAGCAATTCCTGCCAGAGACAGCAAGAAAACCAAGGAGGCACTCTTCACTCCTGGGCCCTCTTCCAAGACAAATATGACAGAGCATACATAATGAATGGTGGATGTTCTTCCCTGATTAGAGTTGCTCATGAATATGGTGACCCACAATACTATCTGTCACCATTTGAAGTAGTATTATAAATTATTAAATGCCCCTTCAAAAGCAGTGTAGAAATACCACCTTATTTACTTAATAAGTCTCAAAGAAGAGGACAGAAATAGAATTATATTTTGAAAAGATTTTCTATTACATCCAAGCCTATCTCAGACACCTACAGTTTCCCAACCTCCTTGATTAGAATAGGTAGGATGTAAATATATCTGGATTTCTATGAAGAAATGGGGCCATCATGGTTTCTTACGTTATTCATAATTTTTGTTTGTAAACATAATTAAAGCCATTGACAAACCATCTTCACCTAGCAGCTGGTAACCAGAACTTGGATTTTCTTCTATGTGAGGATGCAGTAAATATGGTTACTTGGATTGTGACCACCTATGTTCCACATCTATGAGAAAATGAAATTCGATCCCATATAAAATTATATAACCCATGTATTATTTTGGAATGACCTATTAAGTGGAATAAGATCATCATTGAACCACTCATTTCAGCATTTAGAAAGCCAAATTTTTACTTCACTATTAGTAAGTTATTAGATATTAGTTCTGGGTGGTATAAACTTTATGGGAAAAGGGAAAGAGGAAATGTTTCCGTATGTGAAAAAAAAAATCTTTGTGTTAAAATCTCATAGTTTCTGTTAAAGATTTTGTTGTTGCTTCTATGTTTTTTATTTTCGTTGTGGTAGTGAGGATTACACGCTGGACCTTGATAGGGCACAGGAATTTATTAACAACTGAGATATTGTGCTTCTGCTTCATGTGTGTGTTTGTGCATGTGCACATCTATACTTTCGTATGTGGAGAGTTTTAAATATCGTTCCTCAGGATCCATTGACCTCTGTTTTAGATCGTGTTCCTCATTGTTCTGGAACCTGTCTACTAGGTTTTGGTAGCTGTTAAACAATCTTCAGGATCTTCCTGTTCCTGCTGTCCTGGCACTAAAAGCAGAAGTACACATCTGTTTACATATGTACTGGGGCTTAAACTAAGGATTTCAAGAGAGCAAGGAAAGTCTATGACAGACTGAGTTGCCCCTCAACCTCTCAAGCTTTGTTTTCATGATAT